>JAVXUP010002183.1:0-153097 GCA_033070095.1 Escallonia herrerae | reverse complement strand
GTGACACTAGTTTGTTGGTATTGTTGGTATTGGTGGTGTGTAGATGAGTGACATTAGTTTGTTGGCGGATTTGGTAGATTTATCGGTGGCGATCGACCTTTTGATGGTGAAAGTTGAGTTTGTTTGCGATTTAAAGTTTTTTTTTTTTTTTTTTTGTGCTTGTTTTGTTTTAATTTCCTATAGGCCCAAGGGTGTTGGGCTTTAATTTTTAGTGTTTATTTGTCTTTATACTGGTAGTTATTGGTTACTAAATTACTCTATAATAATTCATGAGGCTAGGCTGTTAGTCTCGATTATCATTATGTTATATATTTCTTATAATTTTCAAAAAAAAAAAAGGCAAAATGTGGGGAACTGTACGGATCTTTGTCTCTTAGCGAAAAGAAGGAAGAAGCAGACCTAGCGTAGCCACCCCAGCCTAAGGCGAACCAGTGCGATGTTACCGTTTGAAAATACAAAAAGCCTCACCGCCCCCACCGCCTGCACTTGTACGTCGTAACAACACTTAAAACACCCGCCACCGCTGCTTGAAGATGCCCCAAGGTTTTCTTTTTTGTTCTCTTCTCTGTATTCAATGTGATTTTAATGTCGGTAATGACTAAAATTGGAGAAACTTACATAGAGAAAACATGGGCCGGTTGACAGATCTTCCGGGCTTCTACTACGATGAGGAGAAGAACAGGTACTTCCCTATCAAAGGCCCAATCCCCGGTTCTTCCTCTCGACACTCTTCGTCTGCTTCAACGTCCGCTCCTCAAAAATCTGATTTAAAACCCACCTCGGTAAGACCCCATCTTAGCACTTGCTCCATTAAGTTTAATAGTTGTCAATTTATAATCCATGTATCTGTTTCATACTTATTGCCCACCTTGACTCTTTTGCGAATTCTTCGATTAGTCTTCGCAACAGGGAAAGATTCTCGCTTTGTTAAGATTGGGTTTTTGGCGAGAGATAACAAGTAATTTTAAATCCAATTACATTAATGCCATGGCAACATACCATAGCGATGGACCGGAAGAGCATCTAGTTCAGCAGCAGAGGCATAGTAACACCTGGTGATAATGCAACTTGTGTACTGTATAGGGTGAATGTTTTTCACATTGGACATTTGTGATTTTGACATTGGCCTTAGAAGACAGGATCTCATACTTGCCTACTTGGCTCGCCCTTGCCTATTGTGAAGCCATGGACCGGGTCCTTTAGAGAGTTTTATTTGCATTTGTCTATGGATTTACACATTAGTTGTGTGCTCTGTCACTGTGCATCTTTCCTTTTCGTGGCTCATGCTTTATGTCTTAGTCCTGCTTATAGCCGGTTATACAAGCCTTGGATATGTTTCACTTATTGTAGGCTGGCATCGCACGCTTCAAAACTGCTAAGTTGCTTCAGGCTAGGGAGTTGTATGGCAATGTGATCACTTCCGGTAAAGGGAGGTTCAGCTTTCAGGAGGAATACCTAAAGCTACAAGCATCACAACCTACGGTATGTTATGTTGTAAATGATTTAAAATGTTCAGAACATAATTAGTATGATTCATATAGACAGTTGTGGTTTTAGCAGGAAGTCGGTATATGTGAACTTTCTTTTGAAGTTTGGTTTCCTCTATGCTGGTTCCAAATAAGTTTCCAGAGATCTTACCAGTCCAAAAGTTAAAGACTTCCTAAAATTTAAGATTCTGTGTACTGGTGCGTGCTAGTGGGAATTCTTTTTGGTTTTTTGTACTCTTGTATGTGGTGGAACAATAAACAACGCTAGCACTGGGGCGAAGTTTAAAGTTGCATGTGTAAGATGTGCTATATTCAAAGTAATTTGCATGTCTAGACAGATTGTAGTTGCATGTAGCGGGGGTGGGATAGTTGTGATGGTATCTCTCATCATGTCATCTATACTTTGGTTTCTAATATTTTGGCTTGAACGTTAGTGTCATAAAGTTACTACTTGCTCTAAAAGCTTAAGCTATTAGATAATGGACCCAACAATCTTTATCATGCTTAACCTTCTCTTGACGTGCAAGACCTCGGTTGCACGTAGAGAGACAAATGAAGGTGCACCACTACCTAATGCATAGATAAACAAAGTGCAAGTTGCACTAGTATAAAGTGGATACCAAAATGTACATTTGGGAATCAAACCCAGCAGATTGAAATCGTGCAACAAGAGCTCTAGTACCATGTTAAAGCTACATGTCCAACACAAAAGCGTTCTCCTCTTTTATTTTTACTTGTGAATTAGAGGATTTTCCCTTACATTTAGGCATTGTAACCTTGTGTTACTTGGTAAAAGGTGAACTTTCGTTGAAATTATCTCATCATATATCCAAGTTGTGCACCACGTTGAATGACAAGACTATATTCATGAAGTATCAGTATATAATCGAAGTGTGAGCTTCAGAACTACTTCTTAGATAAGATACATAGGAAGCTACTTATTCTCGCTTTTCCTATTGCTTAACTTATTCTTGTATTTTCTGCATCAGATATGGAAATATCAAGGGACGGAAAGGGTGGCTGATGGTGCTTTGGAACAAATACGTATTGATTTAGATATACCAGATGGCCCAATCGAGACAGATGTATTATTGACGGGTGGATTGAATGGTTCCCTGTGGTATTTTAAGTTTTCATTTTTAAGGATAAAAGTTTGTTGCTCTCCATGATGTTTGGGACCTATTTACTTTCTTACCACACATAATTGACACTTGTTTGGGTGAGAATTATAAAGACCTCTAGAATCAGAACTTTACATCAGCACCCCACTGATGTTACCGGTCTAAAAGTGTCACTCTGAGGCATGATAACGTGCCACTAAATGATCTTTAGGGACAAAAGTGGAGTGTAAGCGGTAAATAGTGGAATGTGGATATTTATTCTCTATAATTATGTTTGAAGATATGATTTGAATCAACTGCTTTGTTTTTCTTGAGACTCTAATTGTTGTTCTCTTTGTATGATATCTTGTATTCATCTGCTGTCCTGCTCTTTTAGTTAAGGGGATGATTAAAATAGATTTTGGTATTGCAACTATGTGTTGTTAAGAAGGCGTGTTTATACGATGTCTATTGCTCCTTGTTCTTTGTTCATTCTCTTCTCTGAGTATTGTGAATCTCTCTTTTATAGTTACTAGCCGTAGATTAAAATATTTTGCAAGTGTTTAGAGCTACCTGTAGCTCTCGTTGTTGAGCTACTTGACCTGAAAGCTGAGCTCTCAATGTGATCAAAGAAGATGATATCCCATTTTGGTTTTATTTTGAGACCAAATCCTGTTCGACTCTTGTAGTTTGAAAGGATGCAATGTGGTAAATAATCTGGAAAACTGTAAGCATGGATGAAATAAAATTAAGCAATTCTAAACAACACTGCTGGTGTTGATCAGTTTAGCATTGAATTATGAGTGGGGATTGGGAGATGGATACTACACGATAGAGCAACGGCGGTGCCAACTCAATACAGCCTTTTAGTCAAGCTAGTTGGAACACGACATTTGTATGCACTTATATGTATATACATAGGGCGTGCATCTCCATCCAAAATTGGGAAGTACTTCCTTTTCCAAACTCATCTAAAACTGTGCACCAGATCATGTGAACGACTGCAGATGACCTTTTTTTATAAAAACTAAAACAGTGCGCCAACTTATCAGGCAGTAGCCTGGCGCACTGTGCAAAAATACCAAAATGCCCTCGGTTGCAGATGAGTTTCTTTCTTTTCTCTTTGTCTTCCCACGTGTTCTTCATTCCCTCTTCCTCAGACACTTATTGCATTACTTGTCTGTATTCTCTCTCAGCCCATGTGTCTCCTTCCATACGGATCCACTCTTTTTCTCATTTCCCCTGCCGCCACAGCACCTTCCACCATCACTTCCACTCTTTTCTCCAGGTTTGCCCATCATGACCACCATCACATCCCATCACCACCACTGCAGCCCACCACAGTCGCCCCACCCACCACTGCACCCACCACTGCAACCACTGCCAATCGCCTCCCCCGCCCCCGTGCACCCACCACTAATCACTGCTAGAACCGCCAAGTACCGTAGATCCATAAACCTACGGTAGCTCTTTCTATCTCTGTCTCTCTCACCCCTGCCACAGGCACTAGTTTTTACCACCACCATTACACCAAGAATAGTGTAATGCTGATGGGTAGTGTTGCTTGGTGATTTCCCCTGCAGTGGGTCGATCTGAGGATGAGGGGTGTTACTGTGGTAGTGCTCGGTGATTTCTACGACAGTGGGTGTGATTTCTACAACAGTAGGTGTGTTCTGTACGAATTGGGTTTCATGTGATTGTATTGATAAAGGAGTACAGGTTTAGAGTGGTGATTTCTACAACAGTAGGTGTGTTTTCTACGAATTATGTTTCACCTGTGATTGTATTGATAAAGGAGTACAGGTTTAGAGTGGGGCTCAGATCTTGAATAGCTAGCGATGGTGGTGGTTGACTCAACGGTTTTAGGTATGGAGGTGGTGTCAGTTGTGGTGGTTGGTGGTGGTGAAAAACTGATGGGGGCCTGAGAACAATGACCATAAATTTGTTCTTGATTTTTGCTGATTTGATACCATAATTGAGTCATGTCGAGCTCCAAAACTGTTCGTCAGGTCTACGGCCACAAGCCCACCATTATCCTCTCAAGAATTTTGTTTTGCCCACTTTCTTCTATTAATAGTTGGGATGGTGGTGGGCAAAATGATGACATTAATTTAGGTTTCTATTATTGGGTCATGTGGGTTCGGTATTTTGAAAGACATAGTGACGAGGCTTTCATTTAGCAACACATGACTCCTTGGCATTTGCATTTCTGGAATTTTGGGTGAAAGACCAACAGATGAATGGAACAAAACCCATAGAACATAGATAGGGAGAAATATACTACAGCTTTGTATGTCCGCCAGACTATTTGGCACATACTTCACAAGTACGTCTAAAAAATATAAGGGCAATTTGGTCATTGTGAACAGTGTGCTAGATGGCTTCTTAATTTTTTAATAAAGTGCTGAGGTGTCCACCTGGCCGTGGTGGATGGCTCTAGATGGGTTGTGAGAAGGGAATGGGCTATGTGTGTGTGTGTATATGAGTGTGCGCGCGTGCGCGTGGGTATCAATATGTAGATACAAATATATATTAGGGAGTTGATCGATGCCCTTGTTGGACACATAGCCATATCTAGCTGTCCACCTCAGCCATGGGGCAGCCCAGAATCCTTTTTTTTCCGGGCGCTAGTTTC
The DNA here is from genome assembly GCA_033070095.1 of Escallonia herrerae. Lineage (NCBI taxonomy): Eukaryota > Viridiplantae > Streptophyta > Magnoliopsida > Escalloniales > Escalloniaceae > Escallonia > Escallonia herrerae. The sequence continues at coordinate 147,875 of JAVXUP010002183.1, read as the reverse complement.
TCGTTCATTAGATTTACGAGCAAAGAATCAAAGTATGCCTCAATTACCATCTTTTTGGGGGAAAAATCTCTCCTACTTACTAGGTATACCATCACTTACTACGACAACCAACGATATGTATTTATATTATACTTCCCTCTACCAAAACTGCTTCCAACTGTTGGTTGATCAGTCATCCCAAACAATGTTGCCAAAGGTTTGCTGTATCAGTACATTGCTCCGCTCATTTTTCTTTGATGAATCTACGTTTATTCTCCATTAAATCCCAAAATATTTCACTCATTTGATGCAAAACACAGTTGCTTTAGAGGCAACTGTAAATCATGGCCTCTCTGAGATTCTCCATTTCATCAGACATCATTCAAGAAACTTAGTTTTACTCTTAGTTCTTCCCAATTATCAATTGCTAATACGTGCTATACAGCCTATTAGCAAGCTCAAGCTTATGATGGTTTCTAGGTTAGGTACGAAATTCAAGGGACTTGGGAAGGTAGAAAAAGAGTTAGCTTTTGGGTTGTGAAAAAGAAAGATGCAAATTGAGAATCCATGTTTATGAGGACATAGTAGCTTAGCTGGGTTTAGTGCTGCCAGCTCCGACAGTGGTTGCATGTCCTGGGGAATGCAATAAGTAGCCGTATATCTTTCATTCATCTTTTTTGCCTAGAAGAAGATTCATCCTTGCCGCTGCTATTTGTCTAGCGCCTTGTCGCTGTCGCTGCCGATCTGGTCCATTCAACAGCTCTGCCGCCGCCAATCTCCCTCCCCTCAGTTCAAGAAGTCTCCGGACGAACCAACCAAGTGCATATGGGCAAGGCAATGTATTAATGCGCTGCCAGAGAGCATGCTGCTTTCTGGCAACAGACGACGGCAAAGGGAAGAAGCGAATCAAGAGATGACGGAGATTATAGAAATATGCCAGTTGCAGCCATCGATATCCACAGCAATGCCAGAGAGCATGCTGCGTACTCGCGATGGCCGGCGGGAAAGGGGAAGAAGAAGTGACAGAAATAGGCAAGTTGCAGGCATCGTCATCCACAGCAATGAGCAATGACAGTGTCGGGATGGTGTACACATGTAAGCTGTCAAGAGAGAATAATGAATTACCAGCTGTCACTTGAACGAGCCTTATCAAATGCTATAGAGATGTGAGCTTCATCTAAAGGCACAGTTGGACACCCCGTAAAAAATCACAATTCTCAAGTGAGAATCTTTAATGGAGAATAGGCTCTCACTGTTCATAAGCTTGATATGCACTCAATCCCACAAGTGAAAATAGGATTTCTTCCTGATCATAAGCTTGGTATGCACTCAAGCTAATGTCAGCATGAAGAAAGCTTAGCTTCTTGAGCAGTCAATTGTTACATTTACATGTTTCCTTCACGATTTCCTGGTAAGTCGCAGGAGGCGACTATATATGTACACCATTTCAGTCACCATCCTGAATATGTCATTGCTTTTTGCTGTGGATGCAGATGCCTGCAACTTGCCTATTTGTGTCATCTCTTCTTCCCCTTTTCTGTTGGCCATCGCCAGTAAGCAGCATGCTCTCTGGCATCAATGTGAATGCCGATCCTTGCAACTTGCCTATTTTTGTCATCTCTCTGTCATTACTTCTTCCTCTTTGCTGTCGGCCGTCGCCAGAAAGCAGTATGCTCTCTGGTAGCGCATTACTACATTGAACTTCCCCCATTTGCACTTGGTTGGTCCGTTACACTTGAGTCAGTTCGTTGTGCTCGTTCAGTTCGTGTAGACTCCTTGAACTGAGGGGAGTTGGTGGCAGCAGAGCTGTTGAATGGACAGGATCGATGGCGATAGGGCGCTAGACAATTAGCAGCGCCAAGGATGAATCTTCTATCTGGGAAAAAAAAATGACAAATATACGCCTACTTATTGCACTCACGTCTAAACTTTATCTTGGTCAGTAAAAAGGGGGAGGGGAGTCTATCTTCCTGCTCTAGTGGGGAGCTATGCAGGAATGGACTTCTTTCTGGTTTAGATTATCTTGAACCCGCAGTTTCAGCTCTTTATCTTTTTGACCCACAATATGCTTCTAGAGTCCTTTCCAAGTTATATCATTTGGTTCTTTCGCAGTTTCTATGAAGTTGGAAAAGTTGGACAACGATTTGTTCATGGGGAGGAGAGCATACCTGATCGTGTATGGCCTGTAAGCAGATTAAAGCAACCAGGGTTTGTAAAATTACCTGGACATCTTTGGAGGCCTGTAGTATCTTCAATTCAAATGTCATCGAGCATATCTTGTATAAAGACGCATTCTTCTACTGCGGCTGACAATGCTTCGCCCACGCAGCTTGTTTTGTATCCTTCAGATGCTTGTGAGCATATGTTTAGTCGTGCTTTACCATTAAATTTCTGATTTAGTAGCAAATATTTTCAGGAACTGATCTATAACTGTCAATTTAGTATCTTATCTTTTGGAATTAATAGACCTTGACCCCTGTACATTGATCAAATCATAGCTACATGTTCAATTTACACACTGACTCTCAGTTCTTAAGTTGAACCTTATCTCCACTTTACTTAGATTTTTGAGAGTCCACACTTTCTGTTCTGGGATCTAGTATTGCTGCTGTTTTTGTTCTTGGATCTATGTTACCATATATCATGGTAATTCTGCAGGTATGGCATGAAGAGACAACTCTTGCTTGCTTGCATCAGTGAAATCCCATTTAGCTGTGTTACCTTTTCGGGTTCACACAAAAAGTTTTGTCATTTATTACGTTTGAAGTACTTAACAAAAGGAAACAGGATAACTACTCTGGGATCAGAAACATGTGGTGGATCTGTCAATATTCTGAACGTCAGTGAACCATTACAGTATAGCCCAAGCATTTCGGTATTAAGGCGAAGAATACATCGGATTACTACATTTGATTCAACAGTTTGGACTGCAGATTGCAACTCTAATGGAAGTCGAGCAGTGATTGGCAAGTACTTTACCTTTGCTATGAAAGTCAGGATTACGGAAGTTTAAATGTGAAAGTTAAGAATTGAGGAAGTTCATGTTTTAAATATTTATTTCTTCTACCTCTATGAAAATGTGAATGACAAAAATATCTAAGGTATGCATCAAGCATTTACACTCTTATCTGCATTCGCTGGTCTCAGCTTGGCTCCACTGTAAAAAGAAAGTTTTCCTTATTGAATAACTTTTCCACCTATGTTTTTGTTCACAACCGCTTACTGTGTCTAGTATTTTCAGTCAAGCAATTCTTTTGATATGGATGATTTGATCATTTATCTCGAATATGGTTGTTGTAGGCACAAATATTGGAGCTGTTTTAGTGGATATTGAAACTGGCAAGTCGTCATGGGTTTGTCGCTGCAAAAGTGATGTTTTCTCTCTACAACTCAATCATTCGGTAACCATTAACAACAACTAAGGTTCCATGGCAGTATTTTGACATATCAATCTTTATTTGGTCATTAGCTGGATTAGTGGTGTTTTAGTTAATGTAAGAACTATCTGCATTTTTTGTTTCTAAGTTGCACGGGAGTTGGAGTGTTGAATCGTAGACACCTTGAAGAATCCAAGTCGGTAGCAGAGGCAGTGTAGTGTTAAGTTTTATCTATGTCAGGTAGTCTAAGTGAATAAGAAATACGGATCTATGACACAAGAATATTTGTTTCCATTAAGAATACCTGATGTGGGGTTTGTATATGTACTCCTTTTTTATTTGCCAATAGTCAGCTTAGGCCAGCTGTAACCCACACAGGAAAGCTTGCTAAAGGAACCCAACTATGAGATAAACATTTCCAAATGTTTATACATATCAGTGAGTGCACAGCCTGTTTCTTAACAGCGCCCACCACCCACCTGATACATCACGAGAAAGTCAAACTTCGAGAATTGTGCTGCCTGGATTGGAAAGGACGAGAAAAACGGTCGTCTTCTTTGCGTTGCCACCAGTTTTTGCCGTTAGAGAACCAAAACCAGCTGAATTGGAGACTAGTTTCAATTGAATCTGACCCACGTATGTTCGAGCTCCCATCTTACTTTGGATCACATTCCCTTGGAGCTCCTATGGAATGAAAGGAGACTCGTGGATTTCGCCGAGATTCGTCACCATACGAGGCAAATCTTGCTACTTAGGTCCGTTTCTTATATTGCTTGAAACAAAAAGCTCTTTCTCTCTCTTTAACGTCAAAATATACCTGAACCTTTTGTGAGTGATGAAGCCCTTCTATTTTGTTGTCACATTTTCCTTGTATTGATTGAAACACTTGTTTGTTTTTTTTTTTTCTGTGAAGCAATTAGCATTTGTGATATGCATTGGGCTTTCGTAATTCTCTTTAGTCTGAAGTTTGCCCCCATCAACCAAGGCATAAAACTTATAAGAAATCTAGGTTTGAGGACTACGTGACGGATCGAAAAGGTGTTTGGCACCCTTAGGTTTTTGTTGATTCTTTTTGTCACCCTACCATTTACTTGTACTTGATCCAACAAACGAACAGGATCGAATACAAGAAAGGTAGCAGATTGCCTGTCGGAATCAATTTTGACATGCGTGTCCTAGCATTATGGTTCAGAGATGCGGTAGCGGTCAAGATTTTGGTGCGGCAACGCGTAACGGTATCCGTTACAGCAATGACGGCCTCCTTGGCTGGTGATTGCGGCTCCAAAAAAAATTTCGGATCAAGGAAAATTTTAATAATAAGAACCCTCAAGTTGGGTTAACAACATCAACAAAAATATTGTGAAATAGACATGACATGTGAAATTGACATGCATCCATCTGGCAAATTATTTTATTGCGATTGTACAGCTTGAAAACCAGACTTGTCTAAATAGCGTATTAGTTATACAGTTTCACTTTATCATCAAGCCAGATAGTTCTAATCAACTTTTTTTAATTAGTTACATAATGTGCAGCCAACGAAAAACTACCGACTGGCTATTAGGCGGAAAAACGGGTTTTGGTTCTTCTCTTGAACTCCCCGAGCGGTTTTCCCATTTGGCGCTCGAGGATTTATCAAAGAAGAAATGCATTAACGAAGCACAAAAGAGTAATTCCTTGTGGTTACAAGGGAGAATTGAACCCGGATTTCGACGAATAAGAATTATTGAACTTCCTAAATGCAATTTTGATGTAATACAAATAAGAAAAAAGATAAATTGCGAAATGGGGTGTCTACAGTTAGCTTAGGGGATTTCATTGCTCTGTTGATGTAGGGTCAATTCGAACTGCTGCCTATAGTTGTCTCCTTTAGTAGGAAAATGTTCTACATGGGGATTGAGTACAAAGTTGGCTCTCAAGAGAATACTCCACTGAACCTTTTTGTGGTAAGGTTCTGTACAACCTTAAGGGTATGCCAACAAAGGATGTGGGAGACTTCAACTTTGTCCAAATGAGGGACCCATGCCCTTAGAAAGTATGGAACCGCATCAGTTAAGACTGTGTAAAGATGCAGATGCACCCTGGTGTGTTAAGACTTCTGACTAGTGCAGACTGCCTACAATCATATATTAGGCGGCTGATTTTATTTGATGAGATATCTTTAGGATAATGTGGTAGATATTTATCTCAACACATTATCCGCCTTAGTATGCTATCCAATGGAATTCAAAGTTTCAGGAAAAAGGTAGTCTACATTGTGTAGGGTTTAGAATTGGTTTCTGAAGAGATCACTTCTTAAAAGAGCTTGAGCTGCCTTGAAAACTATGGTACATGGACTCTTCACACTTGCATGAAATTTTGACTTTAACTGCCCGAAAACAATGACAGAAAGATAAAGATTTGAAATGTTCTTCCATCCAAAACCTGCAGACCTGGTGATAAGATCTCCTGACCTTCAAGCGTGACACATAATTTATGATCCACATGTTAATCACCTAACTCATCTCCTCATCTCTGATACTCTCTGTGCCGCCTTTCCTGTCTCTTTTTTATCTAGTGTATAATAGATTTATGAATAGTTGTATGTCACGAGATGACTCAATGAAATGAATTTATCCGGAGTTTTTTCACATTAACCCCAAAATAATACACAAAATTTTGTATTTTGTTTAGTTTATGTGGGCCTCTTTGTAAGTACGATTGAAACTATTAAATTCGCTATTAGTGCTATGTAAATCTTTGCAGCAGGATTTGCCTCATGTGGTAAGGAATATCTGTGGGATTCATGAATCTGCTCTCCTAACACAGGTGCTTCATGGGAGCGCAGCTCAAACCTACGTGGGCTAGATTCAGAGGCCAAGGAGTCTCTGACTCTGTTTTGGTTCTCCTCTTTAGTGTTGCAGAGCTCCACTGTCAAATCTGGTGGCAACACACAGAAGATTCATGAATCTGCTCTCTAATGTAGGTGCTTCGCGCGAGCGCTGCTAGAACCTAAGTGGGGTATATTCATGTGCCAATGAGTCTCCGATTCATGTGGTTTTGTTCTCCTCTTTGGTGTTGCAGAGCTCCACTCACAGAAACTGTTGGCAACACGATGAAGACAACTGTTCTTCTCGTCCTTTTTTTTTCACGCAGCAAAATTTCCTAAGTTTGAATTTCTCGTGATATTATTATGTGAGTGCTGCAATGAAACAGGCTAGGCATTCTCCCACCCATATAAGCATTTGGGGACATTCTGTGACAGTTGGGTTCCCTTACGAGCTTTGCTATGTGGGTTACAGCTGGCTGAGCTGGCAACTGGAAAATAGTAAAGGAACACATGTATTAGAAACCCATATTAGGTCTTTCTTCTTGGAAGGAAAATACATGTTTCTGTATCAGAATCCCATATTTTTGTATAATAAATTTATAAAAGTTATTTATTTGTGTTCTAGGTGTCCACAAATTCCCTCCCCAATGCAACTTAAATACAAATTGCTTGTGTGATCAATATATACGACATATGCTTGTGCATGTGTCTTAACTTTTGCACGTTGTCCACTTCTCTTATAATATCATAAACAGATGAATCCCACCCGCTTCCACATGTTCAACTCTTGAACGCACCCCATGCATCATAGCTTGTAAGTCTCTGTATGAGCATAGTGGAAGTCTCGATGCTCCACCAAGTAACACATGGTTTTTGGTTGATATTGTTATCTAGGTTAGTTGATTAACATGGTTTCCCCTCTCATAAAGCACTACTCTGATTTTCAAGTGTTCAACCTCAGACTCCTACCCCATCTGGGGCTCTCTGCCGTTTTGTTAATTACATTGCATCTGTGTGTGTGTGTGTGTGTGTGCGTGCCTCTCTTGCTCTCCCTCTCTTGCCTTTTTCTTTCTTTCTCCTATTATATTTAATGACCTTTATCCGCATATGAATATTCTGTAGTATGCTATTGCCCATCCTCATCTAAGCCTTGTTTTCCAAATTCTTTTTGTTTTATGCATAATCCTTTGTTTAAGCATTTGTTCTTTGAAAACGTCCTAGCAATCAATTTTTTCCATTAGCTTTTTACTTGGTAATTGGTATTCTTGTTCTACCCCTATAGTTGACTCGACAAAACTATAAAAACAGAAAAAAGCATCATGCTGATAAGCAGGCACACAAACCTAGAGCTCATACGAAATCATATTGTATTCGTCCTGGGCTTCATTTATTTTATTTTTCTAATCTCAGTTGTATGCTCATTTCTTCTTCCAGAGTAACGTCGTTTTATGTGGACTAAGAAATGGAGCAATTGTGACTTTTGATACTCGCCAGAAACCAGAAGGGTTTTCTGCTAGACTTACTAGTCATCGACTACCTTATCCTTCTCGTAATACCAGTAAACCATCAAGTAGAAGTGATAAAAAATTCTCGAGGCAATGGTTTCAGGTATGAAGCTTCTTTTCTGTCAATTGTAAGTTCTATTTTCTCTCAAACTTGTTTTTTTTTTTTTAAATTCCTAACCCTTTTTTTTTTGCTACGTTGTTGTATAAGATTTAATTTTCACCAAAACATGTCTGTGGAGAGTAGGTAGATCTAGGAGATTTTTAACTACAAGCCTTTGACGAAATTTGAATTTTCCAAATACACTGTACTCAACATTTTGACTGACTGCAAAACGGGCTGAGAAACAATACCCTTCCGGCTTGATGAATACTTCAACAGAAAAAAGTTCACACAATTCTTTACCACAGAAGGGTTCATGAATTTCCGTACCATGTAACTTACCAATGGAATCCAAATCTGATGATGCTATGCAGCTCAAGGGGAATATTTGTCACTCTAGCACGACTTTCATGCCTTCATCTGTTTCATGGTTAGTGGGTTCTTCTTTGCTTGTTTTTTATTATCTATATCACTTTCACGTGCATTTTAACGTTTGCATTGGTTTAAAACTGTAGTTTGGCTTTGCTTAAGCTGTATGATCGGTATTTTCTGGGAAGCTCCATGGATGGATCGGTCAGTGTTTGAATGTATTTTTACTCTCGAATATTCACGTAGAAATATGCTTCAATCCTGCATGATATAATCCGGAAATAGTTTCTTACTAAACTCGAGTAAATCCTACCTTCTTTCTCTTTCTTCAAGTGTTTCCTTAAAGTTGAGATGGGGCCCAAGCTCTGACGTGTTTCCATTACAAGTAGGCCTGTATTATATCCAGTTTGTAGTATCAGTGTGTTGGAATGTCTATTTACACACTTTGAAATGCCTCTCCTCCACACCTTGATTTGTTGCTTGAAGGTACATTATTGACACAGTATCCCTTTTTAGCAACAAATTATGGTGTTGAGAAGCAAGTAATTGAGATATGGAACTAGAGTTTACCTTGTTTCTCTTGCTCTTCCGAAGTACATATTTTGTCTAGCAGAACTACCTCAACTCAAAGGAATATTCAACATCTTGCTCATTCAGTGTTGCTTGTACTCCTAAAACCGTGTCAGAAGGCCTTCTATCTTGCAACCCGTGAATCATCTCTTTTTTATTAAATTTGGTTTTCATCGACAAATTATAAGTCCGCACTTCTACATATAGTAGTAGGCTGGAAGCTATCATACTATAGCAGTTTCAAATGCTTGGACTGGTACTTGAGAACACCCCCTGCAACCTCCATTAACACCTTTGTTGCCCAGGAAAAATTATGTTCTATATTTAACAGCCTTCAATAAGCAAAAATTTAGCTGAACATAGTCGAATATATCAACAATCCCAAGTGCAGATTATTGCAAATAAATCACGGGGTAAAAGTATTTTCTAGTTAGAGAGAATTTTAATGTTCCAATATCGAGCCCACCTCTCATACGAGTCTTCTTATGCGAAAGTTTCACCTCAGACTGTACTAGAGTATACCGGTTATAAATGACATATATACAGGCAAAAATTTCAATGATCTGCATCTCATAAAGCTTTTCTTACTCCCATTCTGTCTGGTTCACCTTTTTTTGAGGTTATACTTGTGGCTTACAGTTGCGATGAACCTATTAAAATTTACTTAATTTTCATTTATCTCGAATAGAACATCTCATTGTCACTGAGAGTGCATAAGATGTGATTTCATTTCACTTTGATGAACAAACTGATAGCCTTAATCATGCTTTTCAACAAATTCACAAGAAGCAATAAGAATTGAAGTGATAATTTTCTTTTTTTAAGCTCGAGAAAGATCTGTGTTGCTGGGACTATTGTTAAGAACAAGTCAAAATTGAAAATGCAGTCTTTACTGATCTCTGCTGCAAAGCTTCCATTGTGTCCAGAGCTTGATTTGCCCGTTGAAGTTGATTCTTAGTTGTTTGACTTGAATTGATGTGTCTCGATATGCAATTCTTCTGGCTCTTCCCTTGCAAAGCAACACATGAGCTGACCAAATGTGTCACGTTGGCTATAGTCTTCAAATGCTTTCTTAGGCCCAGTCATGCATTTCTTTTATGGGTTTTAATGGTTGGACATACCTGTTCGTTCAGATAAAGCTTTATGATCATCGTTTGATCCAGAGAGGGGCTATACAATCTTACGAGGGAAATGTGAATTCCCATTCTCGCATACAGCTCGGAGTTGACCCATCAGAGAGATTTGTGATGTCAGGTAGGAATTGTTTTTATGGCATGTACTTCCCGATTGTAAAGTTAGTGAATTTTAGTGAATCAACTTTGCTCTAGGCGGAGAGGACTGCAGGTTACGACTCTGGAGTATCAAGTCTGGTGAACTGCTATTTGAGGATAAGTTCATGAACTGTCTCCCCTCGGTGTTGTGTTGGGGGCAAACTGAAGGTACTGATCCTGTGTCTGAGCTTGAATTTCTGATTTAGGCTGACACTAGTCTCGAAGATATATATGGTCTGCTTTCACGTGTACACTGCTTTGACAATAGGGTAGTCTTTTATTTATTCCTCTTTTTGGTTTGGAAGAATATAAATACTTGAATTGGGGTTCAGGTGTACAGGAAACAAGGGATGGCTACAGAGATTATCAGCATAATCACTGCAGGGGGGCGTGGGTTGGATCCGAGGAAGGATTGTATTATGTGGACAGCACATGACTGATTTCAAAATGCACGCACATACTAGTAAGTGGCTACGCTTGCGAAGATGTCTACTAAATATCCAAAAGGTATTTGCTGCAATACCAATAGCGGCGCCTTTGGGTATGACAACAGTGCAGATGTTTGGGGGGCTTGATCTCTGCCCTGAGATCATGCTGATGATGTTTGCTAGGTGATGGCCATTACAAATGTGTGCATAGGGGTATAGCTGGATGCTGAAAATTCTATTAATCTTCAGGGACATGGATCTCTGGGAAAGCACGAACATTAAAATTTTCAGCGAATTGAGGGGCACAAAACCCCTTTAGTGTAGTTTATGAACCCCCTTTATTAGAAAAATATGCATTCACCGTTATCGAAAGCAAAAAATTTTCCAAGTCAAAGTAGGCAGCTCTTGTGCCTGTGGCTCTTGAATTTCCACCTTCTCCGGCTTACTTTGCTCTCGAAATTCAGAGTAACGGTAACATATGTTTCCCCATCCATTCTACTTTGTCAAATTTTAACTTTTCAGAAGCACCATCGTGCGATCTACGTAAATTCCTGCTTCACTCTAACGTTAAAACTCGTCACCTTGCTATATTTTCATGTACCAATCCCCTTCACCACCTCCGCCTCTCCCTCTATTTTCCTCCTCTGCATGTTCCTCTCTTTAAACAGTAGCAACTAGTTGCTCCCTCTGTTTCCACCGCCACTGCTACCCGTTGCTGCCACCGGAGTGATCCCTACTCCCGACCCGTGACCATCAACGTATCCACAACCATCGACTGATATGGGTTTGGAATTTGGTAGTGTTGTGGGCTTCAAAGTTTGAGATTTGGTTTGGGTTTAATTTAAGCGTGTAAGAACTCCCAGTCGATGGATATGTTCTTTACTCGGATCTGATGATGGAAACTTCACCGCCCGTTTCTGGATAGATGTGTTCTTATCCAATATATGATGTTGGTAACCAGGAAATGACTATTTTCATATTAACATGTGTTTGTTCACACTTTATTTGTTACTAAAAAGTTAAATGGCTTGTCTCTATTATAATTTTTAGCGACAAAGGAGGTCGTATAAAAGTATAATATAGTGCAAAAATAGAAGTAATTCATCACACTTCATTCGGCTTTTTCCTGTGGAGAAGCTGTCATTAATTTTTTCATGGACTACTTCTTTTGGTGCAACCCAAAAAGGGAATAGGAAATGAAGAGTATTACTTTGATCTAATTAACTTTTAACGCAACAATATTCTAAACCTTTCAGTGGTAGCTAAATGTAAAACTAGCTAGGAACTCGTGCTTTGCATGCAACTGAAGGAAGCCATCACGGTTTCCCACATAAATATACGAGAACGGAAACACATTCAGATTTTTTGATGTGAATTGCATCAGGCACATTTTAAAACTTACCATGAAACACCGTACACATAAATTAAAGGGAAGTTAGAGGGTGGCCGTACAAAGAATGCTTAAATGGATGTGTGGCCACAGAAGGTCGGATAAAAGAAATGAGGATATTCACAACAAAGTGCAGGTGACTCCAATTGAGGAAATATGATAGAGGATATTTTGAGATAGTTTGTCATATTCAACGCAGACCTTTAGATGTCCTTGTATGGAAGAAGTGATTTGGGTCAAGTTTATAGGATAAGACAGGGTAGGGGTAAACGAAGGGTATTGAGGGTAGGAATTGAAAAAGAACTTGGATGCTAGGAGCTTATGAGACAGGATGTGCGTTGATAAAAGGGAACGAAGAAAATGATTCAGGTAACCGGCTCAAATTAGGTTGGATAAAAGCTTGGGTGATGACAACGATGGCGACCATTGCAATAACACTTAATGAGACGATTGTGGTGTTAGTGGGAACACCTTGTCGCTCAGATTGATTTTTACTAAGACAAACTTTCATCACTCATGTGTGGATGAAGTTAACTGCAACCCGAGGGATGTTAAGTTTGGTGTGCAGAGGGAAGTGGACGTACACTTCACTGCAACAAGAAAAATAGAACTTTGAATAAATGATTTCAGACCGTCAGGAGATTTTGTGCAGTCCCTTTTCATTGAGACCTTGCGTATCTTTTGTATTGCTATATCATAAAAAACTGTTCTGCGGCGATTAATGAAAAAACAGTTATGTCCTGATTTGAAACTCATACGTGCTGATTCATTAAGGATAAAAAAAATCATTTTGTTTAAAATTTATAACCCTAATGTAACTTTAATTCTTTTCTCTTTCTCCCCTAGCCGCTACCACCATACCTCAACAGTTGCCACTATCCCCTGCTGTCACCACCATTTCTCCCGCTGCCTCCATCCGCTAGCTGCCACCATCATCCTCCTGCCGCCACCACTATCACGTTGACAACCCCTATGGCTGCCCCACCCACCACGATAGCCAACCATTGCCGCCCCACCCACCATCAAATCCCACCACAGTAGGAATGAACCAACCGGTGAGATCTGACGAATCGATAGTAGGATTCAAGGATAATAGGGGGCGGGGTGAGGTGTGATCCCAACAATTTCACTTCTTCGCAATCGTTACCGGCCGCCACCACTGTGCCCTGTAGGTCATGTAGACAGTTGGGGAAGAAGGTGAAAATCTAAGGTCACTAAATTTTCAATCAAATATAACGTATTTATCCTTAATAAATTAATACATTAGAATCGATATAGGAGCATATTGTCCTTTTGTTGTTATGCCAAAGAACACACAAGTTTTTTCCTATCAGCAAATACTAGGTTTACCACTATGCATGCATAAGATCTCATGAAATTTAGGGTAGTTTGATCTTTAATTTATCTTCCCATTACTATGAATGTATTGGAGCTCTATAGCTGGGCTGAAGATGTTGAATCCATGTAAGTTGCCCAACCTACACAAAGTAGGCGTGGAGGTGTAGAGCATTGTTGTATACTTGATCGTACACCCCCACAAAGTAACCAATGTTACGTCCTCTGATTTTTGAAAAATGAATTATAGGAGACCCCAAATGGGAGAAAAGGCTATTGAATGTGTCTTTAGGCAATGTTCAGCATAGAAGACATACATATTCCTAACCCTAGAACTACGAAAACCTTTAGCCAAACTACTATTTTTAGATTTAAGAAAGGTGGTAAACCTAAGAGAATTAAGAAAAATAGAATAGAAAAGTTCTATGGTCCAGATTTCTACTAGTTTTTAGTTAAAGGTAGTAGAAATGAAGATATGTCCTCTTGCATATATAACATAGAGCATGATCCTTTGACTTATCTAGAAGCCTAAACTTTTTGAGATTCTGCCTTATGGAAGACTTTTATAAATGATAAAATGAATTCGATAATGTTGAACCAGACTTAGTTTTGACTAATTTACCACTAGGTTTAAACAACTGGCGGCAAATGGATCTTTAAGTGAGCTTAAGCGTGACGGATCCATTGTAAAGCAAAACTTGTAGCCAAGGGCTTCAAATAGAAGAAGGGATTGACTATTTTTATATGTAAACTCTACTAGCTAAAACTAGTGCTATAAGGTTATTGGTTACTTTAACATCTATAATTAGACTAGCCAGACACCAAATGGATGTCAAGACCGCTTTTCTAAATGAAGTTTTAGAGAAGGAAGTTTATATGAAACAACCAAACGTTTTGTACCAAAGGGCCAAGAAACTAAGACTTGTAAACTTCTCAAATCTTTGTATGGCCTAAAACGAGTCCTTAAGCAGTGGTATGAATGATTTGACAAGGTCGTTATATCCTAGATTTGAATAAATGAACATGATAAGTGTGTTAACTTATTCTAATTTTGAAAATGGTTGCAGTTTCATTATATGTTTATATATTGATGATATGTTAATCTTTGGTAATAACTCAGATATTATGTTGAAAATCAACTCATTTTTGCCTTCATATTTTGTTGTGTAGGATATGGGGGAAGCCAATGTTATTTTGGTTATGAAAATCTTTAGATCCTTGAACTTTATTTCTTTGTCACAGACCCATTATATTGAGGAAGTATTAAATAAATTTAATCAGGTTGCTTATGCACCAGCTACTACCCCATATGACCCATATATCAAGTTAACGGTAAGTGATGCATTTCACATTCTAAAGTCATTGTAGTTTGATGTATGTCATGCAGTGTACCCAACTAGATATAGCCTTTGCGCTTCAGGTTTTGAGTAAGTTTATTCAAAACTTCGGGCAAGCACTGTACCCAACTAGATATAGCCTTTGCGCTTCAGGTTTTGAGTAAGTTTATTCAAAACTTCGGGCAAGCACTTTGGAATCCAGTATTTAGGGTACTTAAGTACCTTAATGGAGTTTGCATTAACTTCTAAGAAATCTTCTGTCGTACGAGAAAGGTACACAAATGCAAAATGGATTGCAAACTCTGATGAAACAAAACCAATAAGTGGTTGGATTTTACCTTGGTTGGAGAAGCCATTTCTTGGGGTTACAGGAAAGAAACTTGATTTTGACATTCTATAGTGGAATTTGAGTTTATTGCTTTGGCAATAGTAATAAATCAGGCTTAGAGATTTGTAGATAGAGATTCTTTTATGGCCTAAGCCAATTCCTGCATATTTTGTATACTGTGATAATGAGGCAGGTAGATTATATAATTCGAAGTCAAGACCTAAGTATAAGATAAAGCTATGTTTAGTTTTTCCAACGGTAAGACATAGCTTTGCAGGAGAACAACTTGGCAAAGGAGTTGTTACTACTATTTATCTAAAGTCAAAATGAGATTTCGTAGATCTGTTGATACAAGGCTAGTGTAGGGATGCAATATTGATGACCTCCATGGATATGGGTTTAAAGCTTTTGAAAGGACAGGTAACGTGCACGTGGAAACTAATTATGGTCTTCTAGTTCAATGAAAATTTTAATCTTCATGTCATATCAAGGCAGTGCATACTTGTATACATAACAAAAAGAGAGGAACAAAAAGAGAGGAAGCAAGTCATACAAGTGCACCTTATTATATTTGCTAATATAAGTGCGGCCTTATTAGATTTGCGTCTATAGGTGCAGAAAGTGAGGCCACTTCTATGAGATTTAAGATTGTCTCTGTGGCATTCCGCATAGGACCATAATATGTGCAATTCTTTGGAAATTATGGTTTGAAGGTTTTATACAAAAGATTGACTGGTTAATTGAAAATAATTCTTAGTTCAAAGCTAAGCCTACTATGAGTTCTGATTGACTTCAGTTACTATATGGTAAAGGTCCAAGTTGAAAGACACCTCTGACCTTACTAGAACCTACCAAAGGATGGTGAGAGATCATTTTCAATTTGTAAATGTGAACCTCCATTTTTTTGTACAATTGGAGAATTGTTGAAAAGTTTTCAATGATTGGCACTTCGTACACATTTAAAGGTTGTAACTATTGCATTTCTAATGGTAGTTATAACTAATTAAATCTATCCAAAGTAACCTCTAGTGGTGACTTTTGATTTAATGACTTTATAACTAATTAAACCTCTTCAAAGACACTTTTTGGTGCACTACTATTAAGCATCGAGACTTCCCTTAGTTGATGACCTAATTTTTTGTATTCTCTCATAAGATAATTTTTGCTTGGTTACTAATTTGCAAATAGTAGCCAATAGTCGCATGTATTATCTTGGTAGACGGATTTACTGTAACCCATTGCAGTATAGGATGCAAATACTGTTTTAAAGAAAGAGAGCCTAACGATTGACTCAGGTATTCTCCATTCCCATTTGGAAAAAAAATTTAAAGATCCAGCATCATCGACGTTTAGTTCTCCTGGCCAAATTTTCTGCTAACAATATTGTCGTCAAGCTGTGGAACAAATTTGGGCTAGGTTTAGATTTTGAAGACTCGTCCGAAACTAAAATTTTGATATGGGATTCAAAGAAGGATTTAAAATAATCTCTATTGGTGAGAGGGGTCAGGTTTCAATGGTGGTGATGGCTTCGCCAACGGTTGTTTTCTGGGGAAGGTGAGTAATAACAACGATTTTTTGTGGCAAGTGCATGACATTAAAGCCAAAAGTCTCGTGCAGTGTGGCAGTTGCGGTGCAAGGAAGAGGCAGTTGGTGGTGGTGTTGGGGGGTGCTACGGGGGTGCCATGGTGGTTGGTTGTGGAGGATATGTGGTGGTACCATGGTGCTAGTCAGCAGAGAAAGTAGGAAAAAAAATAGTGTTGGCCTATTTCAATGTATAAGATATACTTGATCACTTTTACTTTGCATACATATTAAGGATTTTGGTTATGTATTGTGTATTTTTTTCATCTTATCCTTTAGAAAGATGGCAGAAGAGAGTGGGCCATGAAAGAGAAAATTAATTAGTAGATGTTAATTGTAGAGAGAGACATAGAATAAAAAAAGTGTAAAGTGGTGGGCGAGGAGAGAGAAAATAAGTTGGTATAGAGTTAAATGTGGAGAGAGCAATAGAATAAAAAAAATATAAGAAGGGTAAATATGTAAACATACCTATAGAATCTTTCTTAATTTGGAAGTGATTAATTTTTTTTAGAACGACTCAAAAAGGAAAGATGATCAATTACTAAGGGACGGAGGGAGTACTTTATCAAGGTTGTGTAGACAGCTCATTTTTGTGGGTATTTTTAATTAATTAAATAATGTGTTTCATTATTAATTAAAATGCATTATTGAGTATGGGCTAAGTGATGTGAATTAATTAATTCATCCAGTTCAGTTTTATGTAATTCAGTTTAGCCCAGTCCACTACATTAGTCTAGTCTATTTAGGTCATGGTCTAGATTATTCTAAGTGATGTAATTTGTCTAAATGATTTGGAAAAATAATCCATGATTTATCCTTAGTATAGAATAAATCTATTTGTTGGTTAAGAAGTGACATATCCCGAATGGGGTGAACCGGCAGGTTAGTTAACTTCTGTCAATCTGCAATTTTATCACTTATTCTTGCTTATATCTAGCTATGTAAATTGACATTGCCAATCTTATCATATTCAGCGACCCTGAACACTACAAAAAAGGGTCTTGGTCTTCATTTTCAAGGGCCTCATATTTAGCCCCCATATGACTTGCAGATGTGGCTTAATGCATGTGGCACTAATGGATGGTAAAAGGAGGACTTGATTGACTTAAAAAATGAGTCCGACCATTTTGGCATAAATATGAGTCGATTGATAAAAGTAATATTTAAAGTACAATGATTATTTACATATTCAACTTAGGACATAGGAATGCGATGCAAAATTAGGTCACTGTAGCAAAGTAAGCTAATTTTAGCAACATATATAGCTAACTTTACGTATCAAGTTTCAGCATATCTATGCTGAAATGACTCATGGGTTTAAAAGGATTAGTTGAAAAAGAAACAGGGTTGCTGTTGACAAACAAAGCATTCATTTTGTCTGCACTTTTGGTGTTATTAAGTTTTGTTGCTTTTAGGATCTTTTGTGACGTAGACCCAGCTATATCTTTAATTAAACTGCATAGCCACCTTCCCTATTAGATAATGTGAGAACCTTTAGCAGTGGAACTGGTCCAATGTAACGCCACCATAAGAGACATTAGCAGTCTACTCATCTGGAAAAGTGAAGAAAAAGGACTCCCCAACCTTTAATAAAAGTCATTAAAGTGATACCCATCGCTTTGCTTTACTAAAAGTGGACAATTTGGTTTAACAAGAGTCCTCGGCTCCCTGCATCAGTGCATGGATGACAGTAACATTTATATCCTTATCAGACTTCAGATATCGATTTACAGTTTCTATTGCAATAAAACATAGTGGGTGTTTTGATATCACTGCTCCTAACTATGAAAGACCATATGGATGGATAAATTGCAAAATTACATCAAGCCTTAATTGTTATCTATTTTTCTGTTAAATCAACTCCTGATGTAACGGTTCTAGATGTCCGAGGACTATGCAATATTTACTCATGTAGTATATGTTCCCCAGGTGAACAAGGGTTTAAGCTCCATTGAAAGATTGTGTGACCCATTTTGAACTTTAGTGGCTTGCAAAAATATTGTGTTCATCTTCGTACTTTTCCCGTTTTAATTTGACCTAATGCTTAATTTTCTTTTTCTTTTGTAAGTTACTTAACAATTTCTATGTACTTAACAGTTAAAGTGGTATGTATTAATAAATATCGACACACACACACACACACACACACACACACACACTTGTTCAGCCTTATTTCGAACGATCTATGAGGACTTAAAAAAATTCTCAAAGTTCTTTTTGCTTAAAGCTTTAGGACTTTGCCAGTACTATTTATGTTACCGCTACTCTTACCCAATTTACCCATACTCCTAATGAAACCAAGTATAATAATACAACACATAAAGACTGTTTATATTCAAAATGTTTGCGGTGAACAACTTCTATAGGGATAATAACACAGAGTGTACAAAGCACTTATCCAAAGATTGAATTTACCTTCAAGACTGTTTGAGTGATTCAATCAACTAATTTAACGGTCCTAAGATAAACCCGTTTATCTAGGCTAAAAGAAGATTGTGTTAATGTAAATCAGGGGCTAGTTTATTTTTGGTGCTAGAGAGGAAAAATTGAGATAACATTTATGACCTTTAAATTATAATCATTTAACCTTAGGTCGACGGAATCTGGAGCTATCATGTGTTCAAGCGTGCTTAATTTAGCCTCATGCTCACGCCAAGCTTTCTTGGTTGATCTGATTTTGCCACGTGTTGAGACGAAATAGTGCCTATTTTTTCCTTCTCGGCTAAGTTTCTATTTAGCATCTGCCACGTTTTGTACAACTATTCTCTTGAAGATGCTCAGTACAGTTCAAATTTAGGCCCTATGAGAAGGGGTCATGTGTCCTTCCTCTGCTCGGATATGGCCATGTGTCGATTGGCCATTGCTGCCCCTTGATTTTACAATGTGATTAGACAACCACCGACTTGTTTTAGGACAAACCAGCCTTGAAGACGTGGCGTGCTTGATGCGGGCAACAAGCCCTGCTAGGCAGATACATTGCAATTTTATTTGGTGCAATCACTCTCTTTGTTAGTCCACCGCCTTTTAAGATCTTTGATTGATGTGTATATAAAAGAAAATAGGTTAGATTTTGATTAGCAAAAAAATATTAGCGAAAAGGAGTAACTTAGGTAAAGTAACAAAGGTACTTGAGAAACACCCTCAAGGTCTTGAATTCAAAATTTTTTTTATCAATTGATCATATAAATTACAATTCTGATTCTTCCAAAAAAATAAAAAAAGCAAAGACGCCAATTGGTGGTAGCAATTGGTAAGTGATTCTGGTGCAATCCACTCCTTTGTTTTCTCAGCTACTCCAATATTTTTCTTTTTATTATGCAATTTTAACTCGTAAATATGACATTATATCAATTTCGCAGAGGACTATTACTTCCATTTTACACTAAATTAACCATTGTCTACTATTATTAGTAGTAAATTTATTGAACGTTTGTGTATGTAAAGTGCAACTATTTCAGTTCTGTTACAACAATTGGGTTATTAAATCCAGTAAACTAATTGTATATGAGAACCCCAAGTAAGGCTAAATCAGTCATTTTTAGTGATAATTAAGTACTTCTAAAAAAATTTCATTTTTTTTGCTCTGGGAAGATTCATCGTATCTGCATAACCAATATTTGGCGATATTGATGATAATAGAGGTTGTTAGCCTCGTTGATACTTATTAGTGTCAAATACATCGTTGATCACTGAATTATAACAATGTCTTTAACAAGACTTAAGGAGCGATATCATGTGTTCAAGAAACACATCTTGTAATGAGTGATCAACTGCGATAGACTAGCAAGACTTCAGGATCGAATATCATTTTAACACCCTCTCTGCTAATCTGTGGCCTTTAATTGACCATTGCTATTTAACATGTGTTTCTAGAGCACATGTAAACAAGAGTTAAGGTCGAATATCCTTGTAACCTACGAGTGTATTTTCTTAAAGCCTTAACTTGATTTTGTACCATTTACCCAAAGTAAAAATCTAAAAGGAAAGCCATTACTAGTTTCTCGCTTTCCAAATCAGATCTAGTCTGACCCAATGACCAAAACCCTACACAATTAAAGCACAGCCCTTGCATCCAAAACTGACAAGGAACGGTAACAAAACACTGATACGAAGGCGGATGAGGACGCACAGAACCCTCTCAAAATGGCCCAGCATTGCGAGCAAATAGACAAAACAGAGAGAGGCACGGCTGCTACAAGAAACAAAAGGTCCTCTTGGCATCTGTAGCTATCACTAGTAAACATGCATCAGATGAAGGACAAGTGACCGTTCTTACCCCCCCCCCCCCAGCCATGACTTGCCACACTTTGCATGCCTATGCATGCTCTTATGGTCCTAAACGTACACAGGACTTTACACGCAAAACAATGGGTTTTGGCCCTTCTTTTGCTTTAACTTCATAATTGCCTGCAGTCTCTTCTTAACACATAAAGCCCAAACCCTACACATATATATTCTAATCATTATGTACCTCACTCGCCTTCCTTTTTTCTTTTCTTTTTTTTCCCATCCAGACAGTACTGGACTAGGCTTTTCTATTTTTGTTTTCAAAACTGTAGAACAGAAACAGGCTGCTCAACTGGGTACTTTTGTTTAATAACACCTAACATAATCTTTTAAGATTCTCAGATCTCTTACTTTGAAGCAATGATGAACTGATTCTAGTATTCATATACAAAAAAGGTAGATTGCAAATTCTCACTTATACTCTGTTAGTCTCACTTAGAAACATAACTGGATAGTCATGTGAAGTAGTTTAGGTTGACACTAGATGCAGTAGTATCATTAGGAAGTCTAATAATCTGAATGTATAGAACCGATCATAACACCTATCCAAACATTGCGATAATCGAAGTCGAAGCTACAGGAACAAAGACGATGGGAGCATTTCCATCAAATGATGAGGGTCGTTCAAACGATGACATTTCCAAAAAGGATCAGTTGACGCCATAGATTGATCACTACATCATTACTATCTCACACATGCATACATTTTGATGGTTAAATGATTGGAACACCAGAATAACAACAGCAGTTCTAGTGATCTCATGATTATAGGACTAAAGATGTAGCTATAAAGGTTATAAACAGTATGTAATGATAAACTCAGAGTACAAAGGAATGTTGGCGTTAAATGGTAAACATTAATGCATAATGTACAACCCCGAATAGCCCCAACTTCTATTTTGCAAACATCCATCATATATCGTGGTACTCTTCATATAGTATCACCTACCTATTTGATATGGGATTCGGACCACTGGGAACTTCATGAGCGCTTGCGTTCAGAGTTCGTCCTTGCCACGACGAGTTGGGTGACCTGTGAACCCTACTATGACTATAAGACCTCCCTCCCCGTCGACCCATTGGAATGACAGCTTCAACTGGTGGTAAGCTTTGGTGATTATGGTCACCGGCCATGGCCGCAGTGAGCATAAGAAAGAAAAAGAGGGTCAGTGCAAGTGGTAATGGTGCTGCCATGCATCCCTGGCCATACAAAATGGGGCTAGTGTTATGCTAGAATACTGATCCACACAAGTGGGAATTCTGTCCAGGGAGAAAGCAAAATGGGTGTTATAGGTCTTGAGAGAGTGAAGGAAGAAGAGAGACCGGATGGATGGGTGTTATTTAGTAGTGTCTTGTGTAGTTGTGTGTGGTGTGGTCACTGTGAAAATAGGTAAAGGAAAAGATTATGAGAGAAAGCGTCATTATGTTGTGTTATAGCATGTTGGTTCTCGTGTTTGACCTTGTGACACTGAGACAAGGGGAGCCCATATGAAACAGCGATACAAATGACTTCGAGCTGAAGATACGTACAAGAGATGAAAATTTGTGTCATTACCTCGCAAACTGTAAACCTTTGTCATTGAAATGGTAAAGAAAAAGCGATGACGCCTCAAACAATAACTTGACTACAAGTTTCAAGTGCGATTATCGAGAAGAAAAAGGATGTCGTGTTTCAAAGTCGAGAAAAAAGAACGTAAACTGGTAAGAAAAGAAATGGCAAAGTAAGCTCACGCTGTGTATGAAAGCATCAATCAAGGAAAGATAAAGATCTTAGAGGAGTGAAATGAACATGGAGTCAATCAGAAGTTGCCTCCTGCAAAATGGACGAGAGACATAAGTTCAAGACACATGTTAAGCTGACAAAAAGAAGAGGGAGAGACAGAGAGAAGGCGTAAGAAGGAGACATCCATATGGAGTCAGATTGTAACTTGGCTTCATGCAAGATTATAACCTGGCCTCATGCAAGATTATAACTTGGCCTCTTGCAAAAGGGGATAGAATTCCCCAGATCTAATGTTTGGAGGCCAGCCACCGTACGTACAAACACGCACAAAAGAAGAATTCAACGAATGAGGACTTTCATATGGATTTCTTTTCTTCTTCAAACCAGATGCTTTATCTACATGCGTTAGGCACTTGTTCGTCTAATCTATATGTATATATAAAAAGCTGAAACTGTCGCTTAAAATTGCGACACATAGGATTTTAGAGCTTTCAAAATTGCGACACGTAAGATCTTTGGAGTTTCAAGTTATTGACACAGGATTTCCTATGCTTTTTTCCATTTGACACGTCAGCTTCCAGTTTGATCCACAAAGTCTCTCACTTTAGTTGGCCTCTTAAAATGCCACTGTTAAAAAGATAATGAACTCTTCAAATCTCATGTCAATATACTTCTAATAAATAACAAAAACTCATAGACCAATATCACCTCCCCACTTCCACGACTTCAATTTCTATCCACGCTTTCACTGAACCTCATTGTCTCCATCCTAGGTAAATCTGCTCAGTTTCTCTTTCTGCCTATTTACCTGCCTTCCTCTCTTTTATTTTACATGAGTGGTGGTTGTAATGTACACATTTTCTTATGATGATCGAACTATATGCATATTGTTTGCCTTAGTTTTGTATGGGTACATCAAACTTTGTTGTTTTATGGTATGTGTTCTAGATACCTTATCATTGCATTGATGACTAGGGGCTCAAATCTAATCAAAAGCCATAAGTGCAAAATGATATTTAGGAGATCAGTATATCCGCAGAGGTTGATTCGAACCAATGGATTGGGTTCGTAGCATCTTTGACAGAAAGTTCGATCCATGCTCTATCTTTAGATATGGAGGTCACTTGAGGAACTCTGATAGACACCAAGACTAGAGAAAAGAAGCCCATTGGATGCGTAATCAAAGCGCCCGGATCAATGCAATTTACCTATCAAAGCTTCACTGGGAATTAGTTGCATTAAGTATTTTGTTTATACATCTAGATATTATAATTGATCAGATGGTGATACTATGCAACAGAACCTCCATAGTAGTAAATCCTCAGTCCTAGAGTTTCGGTATTTTGAGCAGCTCATATGAGAACTCTTTGGCGTATGAAAAACTGGTTGGACTTGCACAAAGCTTTTGAGTTCAGCATTTCCTTTGCAAGTATAAATACATGTCATTCTTTTCTTACTATAAGGGCTGCCCCAATGCATACAAATAACATATATGGCAGTCATTGGACAAACGTGGCCATAATAGATATTTATTTTGCTAAGCTTATTTGTGAACTTCTTGAATTAGGCCCAAAAGACATTTGCTTTATTTTTATAATCTTCCTGGAGAAGACTTGAAAAGGATGTCCCGAGCATGGCTTAGATCAAACACAAAATTGTGAAAATCTTCATGCCAAATCCACATTGTTTGGAAACAAAAGACCCTAAGCCTATGAGAATTAGAATCTGCTTTTTCCTTTGAAGGCCGACTTTAGCAAGGTGCGTGCCGAACTCGCGAAGGACTGCCAATATTAGGAGAGGCCCCTTTCACTTTCTTAGCTTGGTGTTGGGTTATTCGGTCAAGAGATTAGCAGAGGAGACTACATGTATTTAAATTACTAGCTAATAGCCCCGTGCAAATGCACGGGACGTAATGTAATTTGATTTTAGTGCTAATCATATATTTTAATAGAGCTTATTTTGTTCAAATTAAAGTTCCAAAAGACAAAGAAAGATAATTAATTTCAAAGACAAATGAGTTAATTCATTTACACATCTTAAACGTAATAGTTGACATTACTCAAGTATGTAAGTTTCTCCCGTCAATTAGTCCACTGTCTACTATTTAAGAATCATAGTAAAACTGAGAGAACATTTTAGCCCTAACTTTGGTTATAGACCATTGAGATTCTCATTAATTATTATGTGTACCAGAATCTAGTAAAGAATATTTGCATATTTTATAAGATAGGTATAATTACCTCTTTTGTGACGAAAATATATAAGCTTAGCGAAAAAGGGTGTAGATTTAGTTTTACTTTTTCTCTTTCTTTTTGTGTAAAATATTGACAAATCCACATATATCCTATCGTCACGTCTTATATATTATTTAATGAGTATTACATGATCTTCTTAGATCGGTTCAAACCTCAAAACTACTGTTAAAGAAAAAGATGTACGACAAATTTCACAAACATGCTGGTTTTGTAGTCCTTTTGTCCACATAATTGTTTTGTGTACCAGAATCTAGTAAAAAAATACTTGCACGTTTTATATAACGATAGGCCTATTTGCCTCTTTTAGTGACAAAAGGGTATAGTGACAAAAGGGTCTAAATTTAGTTTCACTTTTTCTTTCTTTTTGTGTAAAATATTGACAAATCCATATATATCCTACGGTCACACCTTACATATTCCTCGTGATAAGTACAATATTGCATGTGCTTTTAGATCAGATTGTTTAAACCTCAAAACTACTTTTAAGGGAAAAGATGTATGACAAATTTTACCAACATGCTGGTTTTGTAGTCCCTTTATCCCCGTTATTTATTTAGAGTATCAAAATCTAGTAAAGAATATTTGCATATTTATATAACGATAGGCCTAATTGCCTCTTTAAGTGACAAAACGGTGTGAGCTTAATTAGCAAAAACGGGTTTAGATTTAGTTCACCTTTTCTGTTTTTTTTTTGTGTAAAATATTGACAAATCCACATATAATCCTAGCCATACCTTATATATTCTTTCATGAGAGGTACAATATTACATGTGCCTTTTAGATTAGTTCAAACTATTAGTTCAAACCTCTAAGAGTTCCTAGTCTTAGGACAGATTCTATAAAACATGCAAGTTTTTTCGTAGAACTAAACCTAGAAACATCATTTGTTAATCTGATTTAGCATATGTTTAATTAGAGTTTTCAACATTAATTGTCCCACTATCTTATACTAATACACCAACACCTTAGTGCTATCATTTTTTTATAAATAACCTGCATTATTTCACCGATCATTATAGCTGCTATCATGTTTACGGTCGTCGCCATTACTACCACTACTATCGCCACTTCCGTTGTATAAGAGTATTGAAGTCAACCACCACCACCTCATGCCACAAACACCACTACCAAAAAATATAGTATCATTCACATGTACAACATCAATTGCACCTTTATTGTCAATGCCGTGTCTACCTCCATGTTTTGCTAGCTTTAAAGGTTGTACGGTTTGTAATTGAGTTAGAAGTTGTCTCGGATCTCATTTATCTTATATTTTCTTTATTCTCCAAACTTATTCTAATCCAAACTAATTATTCCCTAATCAAATTCAATTACCTCTTGTAATTTAATTTAATAAATAATTAGTTCTAAATCAAGTGTCACATCTTAAACTAAAAAAGATTAGCGTATGAGACCACAAACTCACCAAAAAGCTTACTAAAACATAATAAGCTAAAGGGTGTGAGAAAGAAGTTTAGAAAAGAATCCTTTACAACATGCACATGTCAGAAATCGTCGATTGCACAAGTTCGGACTTAAGAAAGAAAGGGAAGTTTTCGTTATCCTTAGTCGCAGTCGAACCCGCGTCTCCAAAGTTACTTTTAGAAATCTGAATAGAAACAATGCTATTCTATTTTAAATATCTTAAATTTCTAAGCCTTCTTTCATTATTCTAGAATGAAGTATATGACAGACACTGTAATTAAATATGTCGCAATAGATCAATAGTTAATAACACGAGTACTAACCAAGTAGAATAGATAATTAGTCTTCAGAGATTCAAAAAACTTGATTGTGTTCGGAACATAGTTTACATCACGTTCTTCAGAAAATTAGCTAGAACATAATTGACATTATAGATCGAAGGTAGAATGTTTGATCAAGGTCTTAATAGGTTTACTTTTCAAATGTCGCAATCATTTGATACAATAGTTAGGCCCTCACTCTACCTTCTCATTTCTTCTAATCAATGGAGTTCATCATTCTCATTCCTTTAAGCACTCCATATTAGTGCATTTTGTGAACCCAAGATCTTACTTAATCCATTAAAATTAATCCATGAAGGCGGGCAGTAAATCAAAATATAAATAGCAAGCATTTTTTATATATAAATTACAACTGGTTTAGAAGAACCTTTACGATCACTTCATTACTATTCTTTCGTAACTTTTAGTAAATATAGTGAAATGTGAGCGTATTTGAAGAATATAAGAGACTGTACACACATCGAACCAAGTGTATACTCAATAGATGAATTTAATTACCATGTCTCTTTTAAATATTTGGTTAGTTTCTTTTGTCAACACAAAAAAATATTATTAAATATGATAATAAGCGGCTGAATGTCTTGATATCTAATTATTAATTAGGTAATCAATGTCATGTACGTAACAGAATGTGACAAAACAAACTAATGTTAACCAACTTTATAAGAAATTCGACATCATATTCTCCTTAGGTTGCCTTAACAACACTAAAAACCATGAAAATCATCTTAGTCCCCTTGACCATTTCTAAAATCTACTCATGTTTATAGATTAACATGTTATCATACTTGGTAAATCTCTAGGTTGTTAGTTATTAACCATTGATGTTTCCTACATTGGCTTGGATTCTCACAAACAGAAACAATAGGTTTGATTCGATCTTTATTCCCTAATTGATAGTATGCATACATCAAGGCATGACAATTACAAAAAAAAATTATTTTTCTCATTTTTGCTTGCTGCTAAAGATGCCATATAAGTGACAAAAGAACAAATATTCGCGATGGTATAGATAGAAGTAATTACATTGAAAACCTCATAATTAGCTTGCAAATTGTATAAATAATAAGCATAATAGATTAGAACGCATATTCTGTTGTATTCATACATCCGTGTCTAGAATATTCTAATACTATTTTACACCTACTATGCCTAATAAGAGGTTTTACAATAAACAGTTTTGGAGTAAGGAATTAAACTAAAACTTTAAAAGTACTATAAAGAAAAGCTGAGAACCAATAACAAAAAAATACATAATAATTAACCTGAATGGCTAATACCTTCTTTGGGATGTATTATTAAAACCATGTAGTCGATTTTTCGTAAAATCCTAATATCCCATAAAATACTCATTCATTGATGCTAGCTTACGATTTTATCGTGAGAATCCTTGTGATATTTTTCTTTTTTTCGAGTTGTAAAGTGTACATAAGAAGAATCTTATATAAGTAAGATTTACTTGGGAGTCATAATAACCACTATAGATTCTATTGCAATATTAATGAACATCTTTCTGTCATTTATTCCCTTTTCATAGCATCTCATGCTTTTATGTAGCATCTGGGTCGAAGGTTGAACTTCATTTATGTACTATAATGGTTGAAAGGGAGTTTAAGCTTGAGCATGTCCTTTGGACGTGACTCCTTTTTTAGCACATCTATCAAAAGTTTTTTGTCACCAAACGTAACATTCTTAACGTACATACTTTTGGTGATTGATACCTAGAGTAGTGTATATTGCGAATTATAAACTCATAATTTTTTTAATCTTCCCTCTACACTTCTTCACGAGATCCTCGAGGCCCGGCTCATAGATTGGGAGTTGCTTACTATTCCAAGTAGTGATCCGCGGCTTAGATATATCGACAACTGCTACTTCAACCGAGGGGCACTTATAAGCTATCACACCCATGGTTGGCCCCCAACATAGCCAGCTCCAAGACAACAGATCTTCACCATTACTACTTATTCTCCAATAGCCTCACCATTACTACGTATTCTCCAATAGCCTGACACAATTATGCATGACAAAGATGAGAAGAAGAGTGCACTCCCTTCAAGGTGAGACATTCCATATTTTATTTGCAAGTATTGGTTGGTAAGTATAATTTTTTTACTATATAGTTATGCTACAAATAACTTGATCAGGAGTACTTTCGGTATATCATAACAAACACAGATTAGATAACTTTTAAATTATCCGATAATTCTTTTTTTAAAATGTATTCCAAAACCATCTCGAACTTTGGCGTGCTCTTGACCTTCATGAGCATTTAACATGGTAGCACACCTTATTTGTTGTTAGAAGGCTAAAATATCACTAAATTATATTTGCAAGAGACATGAGTGAAAAAAGCGTATAAAAGTTGGAAATAGAACCCACTGCATAGGAAAAGTGTCTTATAATCACTAACCTAAAGAAAAAAAAAGGTGCATTAGAGTTTTTTTATTAACACTAACCTGAAGAAAAGTCCAAGAACAATGAGGCAAGCCACTCACTGATCAAGGAAATACTGCCCATATTTTCTTGAGCGAGTACTCGAGAGTCTTGATAAGTGACATATAAAGAGGCATGTATGACAACGCAAGGATGGTGACCGGGAAGAATGCCATATCCATTGTTCATTGTTACGTATCAGCAAGGTAACGGTTGCTGCAAAACACAGTAAGGTGCTTGAAGCTTAATGCAATTTATATGCTTTTATGCTATGAAATATGATGTGCGCGCATAATAATTTGTGTGCATGTGGACGCAGTTGGAGTAATGAATCAGCAGAATGCACCTCAAACAAAAGCAAATCCTCTTGCAATAGCATAGCAGGGCTTCGCATGTCTTGTGCTCCGTGATCTTCTGCCTTTATGCCATCATAGTGCAGTATGGAGTTCCCATTGTCATCAATCTTTCTTATTAGCCTCGTCATGGGAATTCCCATTCTCTCCACTACATCGAAAACCTTTATGATTGCTACATGTAAAATGTTACGCCCTTCGGCATCAACATGCTCTACTGCCTGAGGATACTTTCTTAGTATTTCCTCCACAATCTCTGTGCAGCCTTATTTAGTTGCCAGAATTAATGGAGTCTCTGCGACTTTTTCATTCATTTCTTGACTTTTTTCGGGCTCCGTAAAACTAAGGGTATCTCTATTCCCACTTTCATCACTTGCTAGGGCCTTTTTTCGTGAACCTTCCTGGTCCTGGCTCTGGGGAACAGTGGATACCCTCCCATACTTGTGGGTCTTGGGTTTACTTTCATCCATTGCAGATTCAGTTGCCTCCCATGAGGTGCCTTTTCCAATCAAGAACTCCCCCGGTTGCCGAGCTGATTCATTTCTCTGCTTTTCTGCTCGAATAGCTTCCCACAAGAGTACTTTAAAGCCCGTATCAACTTAATTCCAAGAAAGAAAAGTCACAATATTAGTCTAAATTGTAAGTGAAATAAATTGCAATTGGTGTCCTTGGTATGCATCAGTGATCATTTAAAATTTGAAGGAAATTTTCAGTCATGTTGAACACGGAAGTTCATAAATGTTGCAATTGCAGCTAATTTAGGCATCGAATCCAGGTTTTTAGGGTCCTTTTTGTTTAGAATGTGCAATTGCATGAATCATCTTGATTTGAGATTGTTTAGAGGATTCATGTTATGGATATTGAACCACTTTTAACCAACTATTTCTATGTGGAGAAGTCTTAAGAGGAAAATTATGAGACTGTGAAGAGGTACTTCAATCATCAGATATAGAGAGTTAGACTTACTTTTGTCTGGGTAACTTGGTGTGGCCTTTTACCTTCTCCAGTTGTCGCATTAGTATCCTTAGAAGTTAGAAATCTCCTTAGTTGATATACCTGAGCACACACTTTGTAATTTGCAGGTCACAACCAACTAACAGGAAATAAACAAATTGCATCATTTGTTAATAATATAATCAATGGCAAAGAGAATTGGGGGCATTTGCAAAGACTTGCTAAGTTCTTACAGACAATTAAAAATGACTTTCGCTGCATATAAGGAAAAATTCAATAAGGCTACAACCAGTAATTCAAAATAAAAAACAGGAAGAAAGGAAAATAAGCAAAAAGATGTAACTGATTAGATTTACCTCTTATGGAGATGGTGAGGTTCAGTGGAAGCGTGGAGATAAATTGAGGTTGTGGAAAGGGGAGGTGATTTTGATGTATTAGATTTTGTTATTAATTAGAAGTCTCTTAGCATTTAGATGTAGAAATTTAGAGAGTCCGTATAAGTTGAGAGACCGTAGTCTTTTAGCCTTTAATTAGATGTAGAACTTTAGAGAATCCACATAAGTTGGGAGACTCTCACAATGAAAGTTAAAAGGCTGATTTGTCAAGTAGAGAAAGCTCCTTGAATCTTACTTGTCGCAAATATAGAAGTCAAAAAATCCTACGTGTCGCAAATTTAAGTGAAGGTTTCAGCTTTTTATATATATATAGATTATACGGAATAACGAACTTCTATAGTTACACTTTTCTGGGTGCCAAAGTTGGAACGGAACTACTACCCAAAATTACGGCATTTGCATTATGGCTAATTACTTTAAGATAGCTTGATAAGTATGATTAACAAACCCATCAAAGGTTTGGTTTGTTGCTTAAATCTTTCCTGTAATTCCTTCTGCTTCACAATATCAGCTTTCAGCTGGTCAAAAGAGGATATGGTCTATAGTAGCAGATGTGGTGAGAAATATAAAAGGAGGGATAGAAACAAAATCCATTGGTAGCCTGATCATCACTGCTGCATTCAAACTTACTCCCATTGAGCACAAGATATATATATATATATATATATATATATATATATATATATATATATATATATATATATATATATATAAGCTACTTTTTTGGTATTTCATTTCTTTTCTTTCAGAAGATACTTATTTAGCATATAAACTATACAGTTCTGCAACAGGAGACATGCAAACCTGTTGAAATCTACGTGATTTTAGACATCTCATATTTACGACACATGAGCTTTTTGGAGTCTTCTTCTTTTGCCAAATAAGCTAAAACACTTTTATGTGTAACTTTAATTTAGTCTCCTAATTATCCTTCCTTTCTCCTGCTTTCTCTCCATCTTCAAGACGAGACATCACACTCAGCAAACCACCATGCAAGGTAAACTCAATCTACTTCTCTTGCACATCTCAAGTTATTAACTGTATGCAAGGGGAGACAAATGTTCACAACTCGGTGTGATGTTGGTACTGGACAGACCATTTAAATATGCAGTTTGTGGGGTTAAATTGTGCTTCAAATCGTACTAAGCAAGTTTTGGAGGAGTGTTTATTGCACTTCTTTTTCTTCAGTTTAGCGTTAATAAAAAACTTTAGTTACGCACCTCTTTTTCTTTAGGTTAGTGATTATAAGACACTTCTACTATGCAGTGGGTTCTACTCTCACTCTTTTATATGCTTTTTCACTCATGTTTCTTGCAAAATATAATTTTGTGATATTGTTAGCCTTCTAATAACAAATAACTTTACGTCAAATGGCATATTAGGGGTCCTCTTATTATTCCACTAACCATTATTATGCAAATAGGAGAGCGATTGTCGTCTTGCCTCAAGAGATATCTCATTGTCAATTTAGCTTACTAGAATTTGACGTGTAGATTAAAAAAAATATGAATTTATAATTTGCATTATGCACCACTCTAGGTATCTAGCACTAAAAGTATGTCTGTTAAGAATGTTATATTTGGCGATAAAAATCTTTTGAAAGATTTGCTAAAAAAGAGTACTATCTATAGGACGTACTCAAGCTTAAACTACCTTTCAACCATTATAGTACATAAATCAAGTTCGACCATCGACCTGTAATGGATGCTATATAAAAGCATGCGATGCTATGAAAAACGGATAAATGACAAAATGAAGTTCATTAATATTGCAATAAAGTTTTTGGTTGTTATTATGGTTCCCAAATGAATGTATACTTATGTAAGATTTTCCTCACGTACATACCCTTAATAACGCGGAAAAACAAAAATATCACAAGGAAATCTAACAAACAAAATTTTAAGCTAGCATCAATTAAGGAGCATTTTATAGGACATTAGGATTTGATGAAAAATTGGAAAAATTATTTTTATGATACATCCCAAAGAAGATAAAAGTGTAATTAGAATATTCTAGACATATATGTATGAATACAACAAAATATGCATTTTAATCTACTTTGCCTATTATTTATACAATTTGCAATCTAATTATGAGATTTTCTGTATAATTACTCATATCTATACTATCACGAATCTTTGTTCTTTTGTCAGTTAAATAAAATCTTTAGCAGCAATCATATATGAGAAAATAAAGAAAAGGCTTTAAAATAGTCATGCCTTAATGTATGCATCCTACAGTTAGGCAATAAAGACCGAAGTCAACCTAACATTTCTATTCGCGAGAATCTAAGCTGATGTAGGAAAAATCAACGGTTAATAATTAACAACCTAAAGTTTTACCAAGTAAGATAATATGTTAATCTATATGAGCAAATTTTAGATACTGTCAAGGAGACATAAGATGCTTTTCATGCTTTTTTGTATTGTTAAGGTAACCTGAGGAGAATACGATGTCAAATGTCATATAAAGTTGGTTAATATTAGTTTGTTTTTGTCGGATTTTGTTTCATGACATAGAATTATCTCATTAGCAATAACATGTTAAGCTAACTAGCGTGGAATTATAAAGACAACATCTAGGTGGTAAAAGATAAGGTGCAAGCATCAATTCTTTAGCTTCAAAAACAATGTTGATCGTAATTTAAAAAAAAATTTGATTCTAAAGTCCAGCCGCTTATTATCAGATTTAAAAAGATTTAGTTGGGTTGATAAAAGACACTAATTGTTATTAGAAAGAGACATGGTAATAGAATTCATCTGTTAAAAGTATATGCCTGCTTTGGTGTGCATCTATATGCAAGAAATTTTCGAGTGTGCATCTATATGCAAGAAATTTTTGCAAGAGTGAATGCCTTAGAGTCTCTTATATTCTGCTTCTCTACTCTCCAGTTTTGCTTTAAAACCCTTACAGTTCTCTATTTATATTTTGATTTACTGCCCGCTTTCATGGATTAATTTTAGTGAGTTATGTCAGATGTTGGCTGGGTTCACAAAACACACTAATCTGGATTGCATAAAGGAATGAGAATGATAAACTCCATTGGTTAAAAGAAATGAGAAGGTAGACCGAGGGCTTAAGTATAGTATCAAATGATTGCAACATTTGAAAAGTAAACCTATTGACATCTTGATGAAACACTCTGCCTTCGGTCCATAATCTTAATTATATTCTAGCTAATTTTTTGAAGAACATAATGTAACTATGTGCCTGACACAATCAAGCTTTTTGAATTTTGGAGACTATTTATCTATTGTACTTGGTTGGTTCGTGTCTTTAATTATTGATCTGTTGTTATATATTTGATTACAATGTCTTTCATATATTTTATTCTAGAATAATGAAAGAAGACTTAGAAACTCCAAGAGATTTAAAATAGAGTAGCATTTTATTTATTGAGATTTCTAAAAGTAACTCTGGAGAAAATCTTATTATGTTTTATTAAGCTTTTAGTGAGTTTGCGGTCTCATACACTAATCTTTTAAGATGTTACAATTGATTTAGAACCAATTCTTTTTAAAATTAAATTACAAGATGTAATAGAATTTAATTGGGGCATAAATAGATCCAATTAGAATAAGTTTGGAAAATAAAAAGAAATGTAAGATAAATGAGATCTAAGACAAGTTCTAACTTAATTATAAACCATACAACTTTTAACATTAGCAAAACATGGAGGCAGACGTGGCATTGACAGTAAAGGTGCAATTAATCTTGCACATGCGAATGGTATCATATTTTTGGTAATGGTGGTGGTTTTGCATGAGGTGGTTGTAGTTGACCGTGATAGTGTTATACAACGGAAGTTGCAGTAGTAGTGATAGTAATGACGGCAGTTGTAAAGATGGTAGCAGCTATAATGGTTGGGCACAACAATGGAGGTTATTTAACGAAAATATGTTAGCCTTATCATTATACTAACTTATTAGAACTTAATATTGATTATTATATCTTCAAAACTACTCTCTAATATTAATATAAAAACTTATTTATATAAGAACGAAAATAATACTTTGATTTAATTAGAAGAAAAAAATTAATTTAAAAACTAATTCTAATCATTCTAAAGCTCTACCTAATCAATATAAAAATCTATCAAGTCTTTATTTTGACAATTATTTCCTTAAAAGTATTTTCTAATATGAAAATTAAAATTCAAAGACCCAAAAAATAAATTTTGATAGGATCCTTATACCAGGAGTAATGAGGGTTTTCTTTAAGCCCTATGTAATTCTAAAACTAATTTTAATAATTCTAAAACTCAACCTAATCATTATACTAATTAGGACTTAATATTGACTATTGTATCTTTAAAATCACTCTCTAATATAAATATAAAAACTCATATATATAAACAAAAATAATACTTTCAATTTAGAAGAAAAAATTAATGTTCTAATTAAGATTAAACAACTTACGAACTTAGGAAAAAAATGATCTAACAATTTATTTAAATCTTGATAGGTACCTTATTTTTAAATTTGATTAATTTTGCATGAATAATGAGGGTTGTATAATTTAAAAATTAATTCTAAACATTTTAGAACTCAACCTAATCAACACACTAACTTATTATAACTTAATTTTGACTATTGTATTCTTAAAACCACTCTTTATTGTGAATTAAAAAGTCTATATTGAAAAAAAAAAAATAACATATTAAATTTAGAAGGAAAAAATGATGTTCTGATTGAGTTAAATATACTATCATTACACACACACACAAGATAGCCATCGTTAAAAGTCTATAATATAATTATAAGTCAACATTTTTAAAAAGATCTCAAGACCACCAAACTGGTTATATCCCATATATAAGGATTTAGAAAACAACTCAAACTCTTTACTGTGATTTATTATTGAAAAATTGTTGGTATAATTGTGACAATATTTGTGAATCTTATAAATCTAGAAAATCAATTGTACAACGGTTAAACTCTATGCTACAGACATATTTTCGTATTAGGCTTGATTTTGACTATTAAAACTTTAATTAGATTTTCATGCAATTCTTGTGTAATATTTGCATATGCATATGTGTTTACTTTAGTTCCTTTAGAATTTTTGGTTGAAAGAATAATGTCTAAATTGTTTTACAGTACCGCTTGGCGATGTAAAGAAAACTTTAAAGAATGTAAAAATCTAGCGATGATACGTAACACAATCCACTCATTGTTCTTTAACTTACAGTTCAGAAGAACTAAAGCAAACATATATACCTATACAAATATTCCATAATAATTGCATGACCATCTAATCAAGACTGCAATTTTAAATGCGTATGAGACGGAAAAAGTGTTCTACTGAATATCATATTTGTATCTTAATAAGTTCGTGATTTTTGAAACAATGATGTATGAAGAAGATAAGAATGGACAATGATTTTTGAAACAATGATTTATCAAGACTAAGTTACTTAAAGCTGTTACAAATAAAGTATTAAGAAAATTTTACCAACAATTATAGTTTTATTAAAAGTAGATTTTTTTAACATCCTTTTTGTTTCTTGAAATGTGGTATGCATTGATACAATTTTTGTATCCTTTTAAAATATTTTATGAACTTACTCCAGCTTGACTCGGATTTTTGAGCTATAATATCTAATAACTAAGGCGAGAAATACAGTTATAGCTCATGACACCTCATTGCATTATGTTTTTAATATAATAAGAGTTATAAAAACTAATGTAAAACATATTAATGTTGCTAAAGATCTCCAAACATTATTTTGAACAGGGTCCTTAATTTTGCAATTAATTAAATCAACAAATATATTGAGCATTTAAATAATAACCCTTATGCAATTTGAAAATCAACTCGAAACATTCAAAATTTTCTAACCAATATAGTAACGTATTATGACTTTATTTGAATATTATATATTAAAAAATCCCTTTAGCATGAAATATTAACATGTAAAGCAAAAAATTACTTAAGAGATTTAATAAGAAAAATTAGGTATTATTTCAAATTCATATTTAAGTTTTGAATATGAATTTAACTTGATTAATATATTGGTTGAAAAGTTCGGTCAATAATTTCCTTACTTTAAGGTTTTGTACTATCCTATTTAGTCGCATTAAGATATATTAAAAATAGTGTAAATTTCCCTACTATGTAGTCGCATTGGTTAAAGATAGAAATACCATAATATGTAGATTCTATATGAGATATATTGAAAAATAGTGTAAATTTAAAACCTTAATTATGTGAGCATTTCTTAAATTCAACTAATTTTATGTTGGAAAAGTTTTGAACCAATTTTTTTCTATGGTATTTTTAATATGAGTAATTAAACTCTTAAATAATCTAAATTCTACATTAGCAATATACCATTTATGATTTTATGTTAACTTTTTAATTTTGAATAGAATTGCATATAAAATCTAATTAGATATTAGTTATGTTGTGATGAATGTAGACTAAAACTTAGATTGAAAATCTTATTATATCTGAAGAGACCACGAGCACATTAACACAATCAACGTTGCTTGACCACGTCCACTTCCCGCCATTTACCACTATTACCCCGTCAATACCATACCAGTGCCCCTGAAGAGACCATGAGCACATCTACGCTCTGGTCAGCACACTGCCGGGCTGCACCACCACACGACCGCCCACCCCCTTTACCTCCAAACTAAAGTCCACCCTACATAAACAAGTCACCACACGAGACCACACAACCACCAACGCGCAACACCACCAAGAATTACATAGAATCCAACAACTATTAGGGCAACGAGCTATGGGGAAGGGGAAAGAAAAACCCTAACCTAAAACTTTACCCGCACCTCACGGCCAAACCACACACCCATCATAAATTTCTAAGAGAGAGGGCACTAAGCTAGGGGAAAGGCTGAGGGAAAAATCTTAGCTTGAAACTTCACCATCTTTACCAGACCTCACCATACACCATTGGCCTTAGTTACTGCCGCACCTCCCTCCAACCTCGTCCCAGTGTATCCCCAGTGAAAGACCTCTCTGACCATAACCGCCACCACCAACAACCAACACAACCTTCGAAAAGTAGGCGCAACTGTCTCATAATTGTAGTTCTTTGGCTCGACATAGATTTGTCCACCGGAGAAATTTTTAATTTGCCCATCATGTGTACCTTTTGTCGTTGATGATTGCAAAATAACATTTTTCCAATATAAATCAAACATTAGATGTCTTACTAACGCGCGTCTTCGCCATCTTCCAAAAGAAAACACATCTAACAAATCGTTTGCCATGAATGCAGGTCAATTGTCCATCAAACTTAAATTCGTTCTCAAATCTTTCTCGTCCTCATACGTAATGACTCCAAATTTTGTTACTAAAGATGCAGTAACAAAAAAATTGGAAGATAGAAAAATAAAAAGAAAGAAATCACAGAGGTTTAGCAAGGTTGACCAATATGCCTATGAGCTTATAGCATGATTGCTTCGTAGTTTCACCTCTTAGAAATTAACTAACACATCCACAGCACCCACTCTGTTGGCGCTCACACTCTCTCATGTATCTATTCTAAAACGAGAAATGCACTACATACAAGACCGAAAGAGATGTTACACGTTATTACAAAAGTGTCATCCCCTAACAGCGGCTTGTTAAAATCATGCTCCAGACAAGATGGACGGATTATCTAAACTTGACAGACAAACAAACTGGTCCCTCAAGAATAGGGGTGGAGCTACGCTTGTACGAGGGGGGCTAATGTACCCCCTCAAATTTTGGGGATATATATATATATATATATATATATATATATATATATATATATATATATATATATATATATATATATAGTTTATTTCATTTTCAGTCGCAACTCTCTCTCGCCTTCTCTGGCTCTCTGTTTCAACTTTCACGACCTTACTGTCTCTCTCAGTTCTCACCATCTCCCAAGTCTCACCGTCACGGCCACTGGCGCCTCACTCCGGCAAATCGCAGACCGGCGACGGCGGCCACGACACGAGCCCACTACACGTTTACACGAGCCACGATCTAGACTCTCTAGATCTGGATCTAGAATTCTAGACCTATGTGCCGATTGCGATGACCTCACCTCAAGTCGACCGGCGTCTAGATCTACTCACCGACGGCGACGACCTCACCTCAAGTCAACCGGTGTCGCCACGATTGACGAACAATCTTCAGTCTTCACTCCGCCGACGCGGCCAAGAATTCACCACCAGCGACAAGGAGTATCACTGTGTCTGTATCAGGTATGTCTTCAAATCCCACCTTTGATAGCTCCGCCCCTGATTCTTTGCCTTTTTTTTTTGTTTTTGTGGTTTTACCTGACCATGTTCTTTGAGTTAATGCTTATGGCATGTATCTGAGAAGTTATGTACTGTATTTACTCTCTTTATTTGTAACCATGTTCTTTTAGAATATGGTTTCTTTGTGACTAATTCCCCTCAGATTCTTTTAGTAACAAAGTTTGTTTTGCAAATTAAAGGACAAATTAGGCCATGAATACAGTTATAGCTCATGACACCTCATTGCATTGTGTTTCTAATATAATAAGAGTTATAAAAACTAATGTAAAACATATTAATGTTGCTAAAGATTTCCAAATATATTGAGCATTTAAATAATAACCCTTATGCAATTCAAAAATTAACTCGAAACATTCAAAATTTTCTAACCAATATAGTAACGTATTATGACTTTATTTGAATATTTTATATTAAAAAATCCCTCTAGCATGAAATATTAACATGTAAAGCAAAAAATTACTTAAGACATTTAATAAGAAAAATTAGGTATTATTTCAAATTCATATTTAAGTTTTATATAAATTCAAATATGAATTTAACTTGATTAATATATTGGTTGAAAAGTTTGCTCAATAATTTCCTTACTATAAGGTTTTGTACTATCCTATTTAGTCGCATTAAGATATATTAAAAATAGTTTAAATTTCCCTACTATTTAGTCGCATTGGTTAAAGAAAGAAATACCATAATATGCAGATTCTATATGAGATATATTGAAAATAGTGTAAATTTAAAACCTTAATTATGTGAGCATTTCTTAAATTCAACTAATTTTATGTTGGAAAAGTTTTGAACCAATTTTTTTCTATGGTATTTTTAATATGAGTAATTAAACTCTTAAATATTCTACATTAGCAATATATCATTTATGATTTTATGTTAACTTTTTAATTTTAAATAGAATTGCATATAAAATCTAAAAAGATATTAGTTATGTTGTGATGAATGTAGACTAAAACTTAGACTGAAAATCTTATTATATCTGAAGATAAATCTTACTTAATAAGCATGCTCATTGTATACTTTGTGAAATGTTAATTAAATTTTGTTTAATAATTTCCTTACTACGAGATTTTGAGCTATTCTATATAGTCATGTTAGTTAAACCTTATATAATTACCTCATACACTGATTACTATTTTCTATGTATACTTTATTGGTGGATTACACTTTCTTCTAAAAATGTCACATCATCCTTACTTAATTAATCGTGTTAATTAACTTTTATAAATATACGGAGCAAAATTTTCTCTATTAACGTTATGGGCAACCCATTCAAAGGTACATATTATCTTTAAAGGATACTTAGAAAATAATAAAAATGTCTTGTACAATAGCAAATTGATCTCAATATGCTATTTGCATATTTTTATCAGTAGAATTGCCTTTTTCTTTTTTTTTTGTGTACTAAATAAACTTTTAATTTTTGTTCATCTATATAATTACCAAATCAAAATTAACAATATGTACACCGACACTGTTTATTGATATTTCACCAAAAGAGTTAATTTATGTTGTTACAAGAAATTAGTTCAAACACAAAATTAAAGTAACTATATTTGAAGAAATAATCATAAAATTATAATATTGTGCAATATATTTTATTATGCATTTCAAAATTACTAAAATAAATTATTGTTAGTAAATCATCCCGTGCTTGGCACGGGATTCTAGGCTAGGCATTGTAATAAGGAGAGTTCAAAAGTAACTGTGATGTGATGAAGTAGACTGTTTAAAACAATCAGTTAGGTGGAAAAGCCTATCATTAGGCGCTAAATCATTAGCGGGAGTGTGACATATGGTATAGGAGATCAATAAATTGACGTAACATTGAAGAAAGCAAATGCAGAGCGTACAAAAAATATATAATCTTTTCTTAGCCCAAAGTGGGGATGGGGGTAATGCCAACTTATTTGCGATAATTGACATAGTTGCAATTCACACGAATTTCGCCATTATTAGCACTGGAGACGTCTTGAATGTTCCCAAGATTCACCATGGACACAGCAAACTGGCTGTCAAAAATAGTGGGTTGGAAAGCCATGGCATTCACGAGAGGTGAAGTCCTGGAATCCGAGTACAACAGTTGGTCTGTGGACAGCAGCCCCATCTTGTTTTGAAGATTTTTGAAGTACTGGGTGTCGAAGGTTCTGGGTGTCGTTGCATCAAGATCCACGAGTTCTGAAGCCCACCTACACTTTCTTCTCAAGAAGTTCAAGTATTTGGGGTTGATGGATGGATCTGGCTTTCTGGTTCCATTGAAGTTGTATAGCCTAAATTGTAGCGAGCCGCATGTACTTCTTCCAATCGTGTGAGCCCCTGAACAAGTGTAATGTTTAAGCAACATTTTACAAGTTAAGAAAAGTTAGATGTAGCATCTTCAGTCACAACTCAATGCTTCACAGAATTGATGCCAAAATCATTTTGTTTTGGTGTCTCAGAGGAGCTTGTTTTGCTGTCAAATCATTTTGTTTTGGTGTCTCAGAGGAGCTTGTTTTGGTGTCAAATAATATTATGGCCTGAAGTCTGCTCTAAGTTTCAGCTAATAGGAGTGTGGAATGTTTATCTTGTTGTCACTGCTACAGTTGCAAACATTCATATGTTAGACAATTGCAACCGCAGACAAGAACTCCAGCAGGTAGAGCAGTACTTCCATAAACTTAGGTGGGTTGTGTGCAGTATCGAGCAAGATGTAACAATTTGCATGGAAGTGTAAAAAAGAATGAATGGCTCACCTGAAAGGACGACCAAATCAAGTACGTTAAGTCCCTTGGACTGGAAAAGTTGGATGAGATCAGTGATTCTTTCGCGACCCATTGGCACCAAATCTGCTTCCTTGCCTATTGAGACACGACCATCTTTCCTCCCAAACGGAACCATCCAAAATGGTCCTCCAACCATAACTGTCGCATCCCTAGCAACTGTAGTGAGAATATCGGCACAAGACACGGTTTTGGGGCACTTCTTTTCGATCGCTGCTTTTATGTCATCGATCACTTGGAATCCTCTCAATGTCTTGCTCGCACTCGCCCTCCTCTCACTTCCATAATGGTCCAAAAGAATTGAAGCATCACAACCCTAATAAGACTAATTCCATTAGCAAATATTCACTTGAATGCAACCAAAAGTGCATATTATTATGTAATGATTGACCAGTAAAGCAATCTAAACTATCTAAAGAACTTGAGCATGCGGCTGATTCATTACTTTCTTCTCATTCTTATAGAGACGCAACAATTTATTTGTCTCGGATCATGATCGCAGCGCACTTTGCATGTGTGGCTTGTCCGCTAATCTAACTCTGCCTATTGATAAGGAATGCTCTGTCACCATATGGTTCTCAAATCTTAATAGGCAATCTTTGTTTCCTATGTAAGCCGCATCATGAACTGAAAAGCTAACAGCATAAAAATTGTGCGCCAATGACTTTGGTCTTCTCTTACTGTTTGTTAGAGCTAGCATTGCATCTCATAATCTCATAATCTATCTATACATGTACACGCAAAGATGAAAAGACTTCTCTAAAAGGCACAATGATGTATCATGCAACGCATGCTCACACAACACACACAGACACATATATTCTGAAGGGGGTGAATCGTTACCCGAACAACACAGTCATGGAAGTGCAACCTAATGAGAGCAGCTGCAAGGGTGTAGTCCTTCTTAAGCCATTTGTTTATTTTCCTCTGGATAATAGCTTCAGCGTGTGGGCAACTCTTCTCGTAGTACGAAAAGGATGAGAAGTCGTCCAGAGGCGAGGAATTGGGAGCTGAGAAGCCATTGTCAAAGCCTGAAACGGAAGCTGCAACCGAGATCAAGAGGAAGGCAATGTAGGACTTCATGGTGGAGTCACTTTATCTAACTTGGAGATGATCATCGTTAGGAGTATGTGTATATATAGTCAATACAACAAAGGGACATCTGAGGGCGTGCTGCTGGGAACAAGGTACTAGGCAAAGTAGTACGTGAGTCGCACCTCTGTATTGACATCCATGACGTGCCAACATGTAGAGTTGACTAAATATGGTAGTTCTGTGTATTAATAGAAAGGTGGACCTGCAAAGATAAGAACTATCTGCCATGACTCTTACATGCGTTGCATATATATATTAGGTCATTAGAGAGGGAATCATGTGATCGAAAAATGAAAGTTCACATTTCCGAAAAGACTTGGTTTTTTAGTAGTTCCATTTTGATCGATGAATGCTGCCATTGTACGTAAAATTTATCAAAAAAAAAACACCATTTCCATATCTAAATCACCATAACATCCTTCTCGTATACTGTATAAAATTATCAAATATCTCTATCATATGAGAATTATCAAAATATCCCTCTTGTATATAAAATTACCAAAAACCCCTTTTCTTGGGTGAAAAATTGCCAAAACTAATACTCATTATAATTTGTTCATATCCAGTAGGAGGCAATCAAGGTCAAATTCAATGAAAGTTCCCAGATTGGGTTAAGCGATTGTGTAAGTGACCTCTAATCCATCTAGTGTTTTTATATAAAGCGTATTAGTTAGATTGAAAAATCACTATTTACCAAAAAAGGACTATTTTAATGACATTTATCTGTTTCTTAAGTGAAATAATTGTTTAACGAATATGAATTACTTTTAGCAACATTTATATCTTGTTAAAAACCGGACTGACAAGTGGATTCAAAATGCTTAGTGCAAGTGTGACTAGTTCTCGAATTAAGATTTTTTGGATATGAAATGTCTTAGAAAAGAGTGAAATGAAGTAGGATGGTTTGACCATTAATTGATCAATGATTGTGTTTACGATTAACAGAAAGGGTGATTTTTGCTTATTCGGTTGCTATACCCTTTATCTAACGGGAAAAAGTTAGATTTCAGTCCTTATAAACTGGACGGAATGATGACGCGTAGTACTATTGCTCGGGGTCGCCCTGCTCCCAAAATGATTATTATCTCGAGGTGCGACTCTAGGTCCAAATTAATGGGACTGATAATTGCCATTTGATTGAGTTATTGATATGATTTTTCTTCTATTTTCTTTTGAGAATTGGAGGATTTATTCAAATGATGGGTTCGTTGAATTCAGATCTTGGCAAAATTGCCACATATAAAATTGAGCAAAAGCAGGTGTTGGGTTGAAAGTTTTATATGATGATATTTTCGTGCTACATGATTATTATGCCCTCATAATTTGTTTCCTATACTTATTATGACTTAGAGAATGAATTCTCATTTTCTGCTTTGAGAAACGATTATTTAATCCTTGATATTTTATCTCGTCAGATTGATAATTAATGAAGTGAGTTATTTTCTAACATGCTGTGGTCCAGCTAGTTGGGTCACTGTTTACTTACCGAGCACCTGGAAGCTCTTTCCTTAATTATTTCAGGTTGAAAAATTATGTGATGATAACGAGCGTGCAATTTGAATTTAGAGTGGAGCTTCAAAGGCTGAATTAGAAGATTTTGAGATCTATCCTAAGTGTGTTTTTGGGAGGACGGTAATGAAATTGGATTCCAAATGCTATAGTTGTTAATTCGACAGTTATGAAGATGATGATGACTTGTAATGAAATTAGAAATGAAGTTTGTAGTCGGAGGTGTAGAAATTTTTAGTTTTGTTCGTATTGTTTGAGCTCAATCGTTACTTATCATTTCAAGTGGAAAAGTAAGGCGATAATGACGAGCGTGCAATTTAAATTTAGGCCCTCTTTGTTTCAAGGAAAATGCTTGACGGAAAACATTTATAGAAAATACTTTCTTAAAAATAGCCGCCTCCTGAAAA
This sequence comes from Escallonia herrerae, assembly GCA_033070095.1. NCBI lineage: Eukaryota > Viridiplantae > Streptophyta > Magnoliopsida > Escalloniales > Escalloniaceae > Escallonia > Escallonia herrerae. Next base: position 103,284 of record JAVXUP010002183.1, on the reverse strand, counting down.
CGTGTTCATGAATTCTGTTTTTCGTTGTTTGGATGATGCCAAGAAAAACAAAAGATAAATCAAAATATCTCTCAGCACCACAACATAGTCATTTGGACCAACACTGGTGGTCAAACATCCAATCTTCGTCCCAAACCCGCAAGTCCGTCACCAAAACCACACCTTCCACGCTACTAGTTAGGATCATCACCAGTGGTCAAACACCCACCACCGATCTCTAGTCTAGAAACTCCAACTCCATTGCCAAAACCAACACCTACCACTCCACTAGTTAAGACAGCCAATGGTTGCCCACACACTGCCACTATACCAGCCAAGATCGGCACTCAAGGACACCGGATCGACTTAAAAAACCAATCATATACTCAATGCCAAACACCACTACAGTCACCCGTTGTTGCAGTCCTCGTCTTACCCAACACCAGTGAATCAACATCATCTCCAGTAGTAAACGTCAGCATCCACCCACCACAACCATCGATCACCACAAAACCTAATTTCATAAACCAAAGCCATCCAATTAAAATCAACAAGAAGTAGGAAGCATAAGACCCAACCATGAGCAGTAATCTATGCGATGAAAGTTGATGCTTTCGTTGCATCTTTAGTGATGACTGATTTTGAGAGGATGCAAATGGGCCGTGGGGGAGGAGAAAGTTGCACTAGTGATGGTGGTGCAGTGGCGGTGGTTGTCAGAATTAGAGAGAGAAGGGTGAGAAAAAGATAGAGAAGTGTGGAAAAAGAGAGAAGAGCGAGAGAAAGAGAGGATGACGGGTTTCAGGGAGGGCGAGAGAGAGAGAGAGTGACAGATTTCAGGGGGAGGAGGCGAGAGAGAGAGAGTGACGGATTTCGGAAAACGACTTTCCGTTTAAATTTCTGTAAAATGTTTTTGAAGAAAATTATCTTCCTTTTTGGTGAATCGTAAACATTTTTTTGATAAATACGCCAAACACCAAAAAATGCAAAAAAAAAAATTCGGATAATGTTTTACATGAAACAAATAGGGCCTTAGAGTGGAGTTTCAGAGTCTGCATTAGAAGATTTTGAGTTCTATCCTAAATGTGTTTTTTAGGAGGATGGTAATCACTATAAGAAATTGAGCTTTTAGCGACGGACAAGTCCGTCGCTAAAAGCCCTAAATCAGTCGCTAAAGAGTTTTAGCGACGGACGCCCTGTTGCCAAAAGTTCGTTGCTTATAACCCTGTCACCAAAAGTTTGACAACAGAATTTTGAAATCTGTCACCTAAAAATTGACTTCAGCGACGGGTGGTCGCTAAGTATATTTTTCTTATTTTATTTTATTTCTTAAAAAATAATTTATTTCGTAAGATATATAGAGAAGGAAACGTTTGTCGCCAAAAGTTTTATCGACGGAACTTCAGTGACGGAATATCTGTCACTGAATATTATAAGCAAAATAAATGACTTTTAGCAATAAAAAATATGTCGCTAAAAGTCTGTCAGTAAAACCTTTAGTGACGGATTTTCTGTCGCTAAAGGTTTTATGTAGCAGACCTTTAGCAACGGAATAAAATCCGTCGCTAAAAGTCGAACTAATTTTTAAAATATTTTTTTTATTTTTTAATACCCAAATCATTAATTACAAATTCTCCATAACACAATCTCAATCCGTCAAAATGTTTCTCGATACATATTAGGGTTAAATAATTGCTGATTGATCAGCAATTATTTAACCTAAAATAAATACAATACATATATATAAATTTACAAATCCTATACTAATCCAAAAATAAAATGTATACAAAGAGAGTACGAGAACGGGATACAATAGAGCAGGGGAGGGGAGCACAAGCTGGGAGGGCAGGGGAGCGAGATACAAATAGGAGGCCACGGGAGGGGAAGAGCTCAAGGTTAGTGAGTCCCGGATCTAGATCTTGCTGATCGTCCTCATCCATAGGGGTATTGTCATCCGGATCCAGCTTGGTATATCCAGCAGCAGTGCCCTGCATGTAAAGGCATGGACGCATTAATCTCGATAGCAATCGTATATAGTGTTTGTACCTAATAATTGTGAACACCTCCCCTGCAATGCGACGGATCTTGTCCTTTTGTAATAGTCATTTTGCGGTCGGTGCCTGCGTCTGGAAGGGCAGCGGGGGGTAGGGACGCTCTTATCACAGCATGTGCAGTCGTGTTGGGCAGGCCGCGTAAGTGGCTTTTTAGTCTATTGGCAACCCTGGTGCATCTAGCCATCGCTTCAATTCCGTAGTACTCGTGCCTGTACTCGTGGATGCTGATGGTTGTCCGGACTGCTGCCCAGATCTCCTGATCTTTCATACAAGGCCTGTAAAATAGTGATTTAACATTGAAAACATTAAGGCAACAAACATTGAATACATAGTTGAAATTTTAAAGTAAACAAATTAATTTGTAACTTACATCGATCTGCTGAAAAATATCTAATATGAAGTCCCCCGCCTGATGTGCATCGTCCTTATCCTTCTTCCTCACATGTGTCTGAGTGTATGTCATAGCACAAACCTTATCCCCCCCCCCCCCCGAGGTGCTCAACCGCATTCCTGTGTTGAAGGATGTAGTGGGCCACTGACCACCCTCGCCCCATGTGCATGGATCTTTCTCATGTCTATTCTCGCTCCCACTCTTACTCTTGGCCTTTTAAGATGGATCAGTCATCCACTAATCAACCAACTGCCCTATACACCCAATGAGGGGGATACATCTTCCACTCCTCCATTGGAGCACCCTAGGCCAACATCTTTCTTTCTGACTCCCGTGCATCGTGTAGCCATTGCCTGTAATTCTTGTCGATATAGGCAAAAAAAAGCCTGATGCCCCAAAGCCTGCTGCTCAGGCGACTCGAACTCAAACCCCTCCTGTGAGGCATCTAATTACACAATCAATATGATTAATATAAATATTAGGTACTAATTAAGTAAATAATGACTGATAAAAAGGAAAATTATAGCAGCCTCTATTCCCATAAGAACTCCCTAGTCCCGGCATCCCAGTCTTTTTAGTACAGCTGTGGCTCAAAGAATCGGCCCTTCACAAGGATGCCAATCTTCGTCTTTGCTAGAGACTTCAGCATCCTGATAAATAAATACATTAAATAAGTGGACCATGATAACTATCGGAATTGAAGAATGTAAGTACTACATTATGTCATTTTCTTACTTACTGACCCTCTCGGATGAGAGTAACTCTCTATTTACGCTGAGGATAAACACGCACCCAGTGTGTTGGTCCACGGCCTTATCGAGATCTTACAAGACACCAACATTAATACATTTCAAATATATTTTAAATATAAATCTAACATTATGACGAAACACCATTATCAAATACACCTGAGGCAGAAACCACAGAAGAAGGAGAACCAACGTACGTGTGAAAGGAATTGGCCTGAGGATGGGCTACGGCTGCGGCCTCGCCTGCTGGGCGTGAGCACTATATGCCTCGTCATTAGCGACCAATGACGAGGTGGGAGCCACCGGGGTGAACGCAGCTCGGCGTCCATTGCAACCACGAATGGCCCGTCTATCCATAACTAACTTTGTATAGAGAAGTCCAAATAAATTAACACATTAAAAAAATTGTATATTCCACAACATGTTACAACACTATATGAACTGAGTACTAAAACAATGCATGTTACAACAGTATAAGTCAATTATCTTCATTTTGGAAATCATCATCATCTTCATCGTCAGACTCGTCATCCTCTTCTTTCTGGGACTCGTCGTCCTCTTCATCTTGTAATTCATCCTCTTCATCAGTAGACTCAGTCTCATCATCTTCAACACTTTCTACGTCTTTTGCATCATCATCTACGACTTCTTCTCCTACATCAAGTGTTGGTTGAAAAGGAAGAGCGTCCTCCTTGTTGTTCACCTCGATAGGTACCAAGATAAGTGCTTGGTCGGTATGAAAAGTGTCTACCTCATTGTCATATGCCACGGCAAGTTTCTTAGACTTGATAACTATATACCAATGAGATTTAGGATTTGCGACATCTTTCGCGTAGAAGATTTGTGCAGCTTAAGTAGCAAACACAAACAGCTCATCGGATGTAAGTCTTGACTTAACATTAACATCTACAATCCCTTGCGATCTAACACAGATTCATCTACTGCATGTCACATCAAACCAGGTACACTTGAACATTATCAAACTGTTTTGGGTACCCACATATGTTAGCTCAACATCTCATCCAGCTTTCCATAAAATTCCACGCAATTTTTGTCATAACAGTCGCCATTGATCAAAACTCCACTATTTTGGGTTTGTTTTGTTCGGTCATCATCTTTTACGTAAAACCTAAATACGTTGATAATATAGCCTCCATAATAGGATGCTTTTTACTAGGGCCTTCAGTTAGTAATTTCAAGCAGGATGCTACTGGTTTATCGACCTACTGAATCTATTATAGAAGATGGAAAAAATTAAGAATAAATCAACATACTAATAAACCACATAATTATAAACAAATAGTATAGTTCGGTTAAAGAATTACATTTCTTCTTAACCACTCTACAAATTATGATTTTCGATGATATTCAAGTCCAATGGGATCAGTAATTAAAGATCTTATGTCGAACTCACTGCAAATCAATATAGTTGACTCGTTTATCACACATTTTCAAGTGTCTCCAATAATTATTTGCAGACAGCAACTTACTCAACGAATGCTGAAACTTCATCACAATTTAGAAGGGCATATATTGTTGCAGCATTGTACTCATCATCTGTTAGCCACTGAGTATAGGTTCGTCCGAACGGACTACCTGACTACTTGAATATTGATAGTTGCCTTTTCAAATTTGTGCTGGCTCCAGGCTCATTTCAGCCTAGTTAATTTAAATTTGTATCAACATTAGACCCAAAATATTAGTTACAAAAGTTAACAAGCTCTTCCATTATGTAAGCCTCAGCAATTGAGCACTCAATATGAGCTTTATTATGGACTTTTTTCTTTAGATGGAACATAAATCTAGAAGTGAAAGGATGATGTGTAAACAAACAACATAGAGTTTGCATTATGTGTAAACGAACAATATAGAGTTAGGATTACATCTCGAATAGATACATCCACCGATATTGCACAAGTCCAGCCATCTTAACTTCATACGCCAAGTGAACAGGAAAATGCTCCATTAAATCAAAGAATGACCGTGAGAAGATTTTCTCAAGCTTACAATTGTCAACGCAATGTTCTTCTCAAGCACCTCCATGTTATTTAACTAGATTGTAGAAGAACATATATCTCAAAAGAAATGAGATAATTCAATCAAAGTCTCGCATACATTCCTTGGCAACAGTCCCTGAAAGGCAATAGGAATGACTCTTTCCATAAATATGTGGCAGTCGTGACTTTTCATCGCTTGGAACTTGCATTCCAATACAGTGTAGTAACGAGATATGTTGGATGCATACCCATCCGGAAGCTTCAAATTTTTAACCTACTGACAAACCGTCTCTTACGGTTTCTTGTTTAAACAGTAAGGTGCTTTCAGAAGTATCGTCCTCCCATGGACTGTCTGAGGATGCAGTTCACACCGTACACCCAACTGTTGCAGATCTTTTTTCACTTTAAGGTGATCCTTCGATTTTCTCTTGACATTCATTATTGTGTTGAACACGCTATCAAAAATATTCTTCTCAATGTACATCACATCCATGTTCTTTTGAATAATGAGTGTCCTCCAGAAGGCAAACTCCCAGAAAATACAATGTTTCCTCCAGTTATGCCCTTTCTCATAACCAAGAATCTTATGATTCGGCACACCCTTATGTATGGTAAGTCAGAATCAAGTGCCTCCAGGTGCGAGATAAATTCTTCACCAGATAGATAGTCCAGTGTGAAAACCTCACGCTCTATTGGCTCGTCGAATTTATTCTTCTGCCTATGGAACTAGTGGTCTAGTAGCAAAAGCTTTCGGTGACATCCGGACCATAAGGGCTTTCCGCCGTGCTTTAACGTAGGACCGGGGTTCACGCCCATACAATCAAGGCATGCTAACTTTTCATGTGTGCTATATTCATACGTCATTCCCAATGCGGGAAAATTATGTGTAGTCCACATCGAAGCAACCCTCGTCTAAAAGTTCTATTTAAGGGATACATCATAAGTTTCGACTCCATGATCCCATGGCTATTTGAGCTCATCAATCAGAAGCCTTAATAACACATCTATGTCCTTACCGGGACTTTTCGGCCCCGAAATAAGCAACGACAAAAACATGTATGGTTTCTTCATGCACATGCCTTGTGGAAGGTTGTACGGGACAATAATAACAGGCCATGTGGAATAAGGCGTGCTAGACTGTCCAAGAGGATTAACCAATCTACTGCCAAACCAAGTCTAACATTCCGAACTTCCTAAGCAAAGTTTGGATGCCTGCAATTAAACTTCTTCCACGCCTCTCCATCATTAGGGTGTGTCAGCACATCGGCATCGTTGCTACAAGTCTTATAATGAGCCCTCATATGTTCAGACATATTGGAGGAGTAATACATCCTCTGAAACCTTGGGATAACAAAAAATATTGCAATACCTTCCGTGGAATATTTTTCTTCTTCCCTTTATTTGGTTTATACCTCGAATGGTCACATACTGGACAGTGTGTCAAGTCCTTATTCTCTTTTCAGAACAATCACGAGTCTATTTGCTCATAGCTCAAATCCAAGTTTCATCATCATCTTCTTCGCATCATAGTATTACGGGGGTAACTTTTCACTCTCTGGAAAAATTTCTTTGATAAAAGTAACAAACTTGTTAAATCCTTTCTCACTCAGCTCGTGGTCCGATTTCGAAAACAAATTTTAATCTTACTAAAATATGCTTCAATACCCTTCTTACCCTCTCTATGATCTTCTGTTTCTTGCCGTACTGCAAATTTCAGTCAGCAGCCCATTATTTGCCATAGCTGTGTATGGGTGTGTTTGCGTCTGTCTCTGTTTCCATGTTTGTCACTCTGTCTGTCTCCTCTCTCTCTCTTTATGTCTTTCTCGATGTTTTCATGTATCCTTATCATCTCTCTTCCGTTAACATAGTTGTCGAACAACAGACTAGTTGGCTGCGCCCCCAACCTCCTGCGCCCACCCCCTCTCCATACCCCCCAAAAAAAGAAATTTTTTAAGATAATAATAGATAAAGACTTCTAGATAGGAAGTCTTTATGAATGAAGAAGAGAGTAAAAGGAAACAATGTGACAGCAAACAATAAACACCATCAAACATCTAGTATAGTAGTATATCACCTTGAATTCTCTACCTATGTACATGTATACATGCGTGTGGGCATGAGTGTGTTTGTGTATTATACAGAAACATAAATAGCCATTGATCTCACTCTAAGCATCCATCAACCCGAATCTGGGGGATGTAATTGAATTAATCTTCCTCTACCATGATCTTCCTCTACCATGCACATAGTTTTTGAATCAGCTATCTGTGGATATATCTGACAGCAACTTCTTGAATGCAAGGCAGCAGGTGGCACAAGGAGGCACGTGCACACCTGCCCTCCCCCAAAACTAGAACTTCAGTATACTTATATAGGGTTCTTCTGGACAGGTGTGCCACTTTAAAAGCATGGTTTGGCATCCCCAATCCCAGAAAGAGAAAGTCTTATTCCCCTGAATTCGCTTCCCCTTTGCTGCTGCTTCTTTGGGCTGCTGGGTTTTGAGTAGAGAATTTTCCACTGTCAAACAAACAACATGGCAAGATGTGCATTATTTTGTCTAAATAATTTCTATAACACGATAGTTTGTATGGTTATACGAGATAGTGTTTATGACAACTCACCAAAATGTACTACTGCTTTTGGGGTTCAGTTTTGGAATTAGGGATTGTGATTTTTGTCCACTGTAGTCATGATTATTATTTCTTTGCGGTTAATTATGTTTATCTTTATTAAGTGCCTAGCTCAAGAACTTTTCTGGCTCAGCTGAACGTGTTTTAAGTGTAGCCTACCTTGATTGCATGCCTTAAACCTTGTCCTCCCTTAAGGTGTATGTCTCTTTTTTGTTGTGTCTATCGGTTTCATTTGTGATTCTTTAGCAGGTAATTGAGTCCATTTGGCTTTCAATACGCGAGTGATTGAATTGTTTAAAATGGTAACTAGAAGTGTTTTCTACTAAGTAGCACAGACAAGGACACCGCGTCCGACACTGACACAGAAGAGGACACCAGACACCGGAATTTCCAAAATAGCAAATTTTGGACACCAAAGGCAAAATATCGCTATGTACATATTATGTCTAGGCGTGTTTGTATAAGTTTCAAGCACATTTTTCCCTCATGGAAAAGTAAAACACAAACTAATAAACCATAAATTAGAGTCATACTTGAAATCAAGTTATTATAGATAGTACAGTAATGCAAGATACAATAAAAACAAGCCAAAAGGAAAGGAAAAGATAAGTGGCTTTGATCTCTTCCATCCACAAAGATTTAGTCAACATCAATTTGCATTGTCACGTTTATTGTCCTCTCGACCTCCATCATCAACCTCTTTCGTGCATTATTGATTGAGAAATTTGTCTTCTATTTTAGATTGCTTTCGTAAAAAAGCCTTATCTCCCTCTTAGTTAGGCATAAGTCGGTTGGAGTACAATCTACCATTGGGTTCTGTGCTAGTCTTCTGATTCATAATGCAACCTCAACTTTCCCTAACATTCCATCATGACCCTCAATTTAAGTATAAAAATATGCAATTTTGCCCCGTAGGTGTTGGACAATTCTGCATAAGGTGTTGGACACTTCTTGTTAGACAATCCTTCATAAGGTGGCGGACACTTCCGCTTAAGGTGTCCAACCCGGTGCCCGATAATTAAAAATAAATAAAATTACCCGAACACTGCCGAGAGGTGTCCGATACTTGTCCGAGGGGTGTTCGGGTGTTGGTAGGCATCGGATACGATACCTCGACCTAGAAGAGGTGTCCGTGCTTCCTTGGTTTTCTACGACCTCTGTCCTTTTACTTTTCATGAGATAGTATAGATCCCACCATAACACTCTTTCTGCAGGAGATACTTTTGTTAAAACATTTTTCAGTGCTTGAAGTTTAATCAGACTTAGTTAAATACAATTGGTCTAGTGAACCAAATGCAAATACAAAACTAACCCCATTGGTGTTTTCTTCTTGTTTACACACTTATATAGAAAAAAATTTAGCACCATAATTAGTTCTTAAGATTGCCAACAATGAGAGTGGGCCTTGGTGGAACACTAGTGGATATTACTAGGGGATAGTGAACAGTACTTCTGTTATATCCATGAGCAAAAGCAAAGTTGCAAAAGGACGAATCCTTGTATAGTTGGCTGGAAATCTAAAGCTAATAAGAAATTAGATACAATGATTTACATTATTACTTATAATTGAGTTGCATAAGGATGAAAACTATAAGATTCAACGAAATGATTTTGAAGTTAAGAATATGCAGAGAAATAATACCCCTATAAATGAGTAACTACCTTCTTCTGGAGTTATAGGTCAACACGATTGAAAATGCATGCTTGATTTTGTGACAAAATTGATAAAATAACCCTATTTACTTACTCTTAAGAACTTCTACTAGTGGATATGCAAAGCATGTCGAAGATTTCCATAGAAATAAAGAGAAAAGCACATTGAATATTTTAGTTTGTCTCCTCATATATCTCTGGATATTGAGCTTGAGAGATATTATAGAGCTTTCAAAAATGAGTATATGTCCTAGTGCCACGTTAATTCATAGAGGGACATAGAATACTCTATCAAGCGGTCCACACTAAGGTCGTCCACTTTGCGATGGTCTAGGACCATCAAATATTGGTTGCCGTACAAATTTCCTTTTTGATAGGAAAATGGCCACTAGGAACCAATATTTCTGATGCAATTGCCATTCAAAAGTCACCCTATTACCTCATCTAGACTTGAGAGAAAGGACTAGGGAGGCATGATCTAAAAAATCTCAAACGTTGAATGGCATAATTCCTTTAGTAGATGTATTGTGCTGATATACTTCAACAGTGTTAGACTGCCTTTTCCTGTACAAATAGGGATATAAATATGGGCGTTATATAAAATAATTTTAAATGTTGAATGGCATAATTACTTTACAAGATGCATCGTGCCGTTGTACTTCATTAGCGCCGGTATGCATTTTCCTGTGCAGATTAGCATAAAAAACTTGAATGCACCATTGTTGGTATCTGTACTTTCTTGGGTTCTGAATTACTAAGTCTGGAGACGAAATCTTATATGCACCAAAGCTCACTGAAAAGGAGTGAAAGATACATGATATAGAGCCGTATTGATATCTCGCTAAGGTGTCCATCATCTCTTGTAGACAAAAGACCAGAGGACTGAGAGGGAATGGATGGAGCTAAGAAGAAAAGAATGTTTTGCAGCTTTTGGCTTGTTAAATGCAGTAAGATCCACAATGGCTAGTGAGGAAGATTTTGGACTATATGTGACAAAGTTAAATTTAGACCTTAGCGGGGTTGTTAAGGTGTAAGAAGGGGAGAATGTGATATCCCACATCGGAGGTCGGATAATTTGTGATTGGCCTTATTAGACCCCGCCCATAATTTCATAAGTACATACTTAGCTAACCCTTTTGAGGGAGGCATTGCCCTGTGGTGGGGTTTGATGAGAATTCTCGACTAGTCAGTAAAATGCCAACCGTTTTCCAGAGAGCAGTTTTATTTTCTTTTGAAGAACCTCGTAAATGTGAAGAAGTTTCTTGTTATCAACCGTTGAGAATCAAATGCGAAAGGCTTAATGCAATCTGGTTTGCTGAAACTTGCAGATAAAAAACCCTAGAGTTTACACATTAGCTCGTAAAACCCTGAGGTCAACCTTTCGTAACAATTGAAGGAGATATGGTGGGTAGAATCGTCAAATTGAGGTCTTCACACACACAGGCGCCCTGAAGCCGTCGTCATTGTTCGCCACTTCAATGGAGTCATTACCTTTCTGCAGCGATGAATCCGGATCCTTTCAAAACCCTAAGTCACACATCCATCATCAGAAACCCTGTCATCTCCGCGATATGAAGACCTTCAATTGACTTAAACCCACCTTCTCACCAATTAGAAAACCCAACTGAAACAAAACATTTAGTTGAAAATACAAGTCAATTGAAAACACTCATCTAAAGTAATGAAGTTGCCATCAATGGTGACGACAAGGAGGATGGCAGTAGGCTAGAAGGTTAATCACAAAGGTGGTGGATGTCTTTTGGCTTCGATGACCGGGGGACGTCTAGGTTACCCTCCTAGATGAAGGGGGTGAACAATAATAGACGTAGTAGTAGGGGCGAGAAGGATGACGGTAAGCTTGCACCCCCCATCTAGAACATCATGGAAACACACACACACACAAAAATTGATCAAATTTTCTTGAGCCTTCTTGATTGAAGATTGAGCTAGAAAATTAGATGGGTTTCCTTCACTTAGTTTTTTTCTAGTTTCAAGCTGAAGAAAAATGTCAAACATGTGGCAGTGACCGTGGTGGTCAAAGGGGAGCGATGGTGGTGCTGACCACAATTTACTTTTGAACAGCAATTGGAGTTTCTACCCTTAATTTTTCCTTGAATTTCAACAAAAGGTTAACCTTAGGGATTTAAGAGTTCATGTGTAGTTGTCAAGGTTTTAGTTGCAACTTTTGGCCAACACAGGGTTTGGAATGCAATTAAGCCGATACAGAAACTAGCCGGCGTTATTGTTGGTCAAAGATAAACGGTTACAGTAATCAAGAAGAAACGATTTTGAATATAAAAGTTTCTTTGACAAAGTATCTTGACTATACTTTTCGATGGCCAATTTGCCAGAAAATCTGATCTTAGGAATCTGCTTAAGATTTTAAAAACGTCAATTCATGATGTCGGCATTAATATTTACTACACATTTCTTAGTAAAGGATTAAAATTTAAATCTTTACACCCCTATATAAACCGTGTACCAAGTGGTTTGTGCATTAGAAAACTTGGAAAAAGCCCTAAAAGAAGGGTATAGGAAGGGGATTACTGGCCCTTCCAATTCCAGCTCTTTTTGACTTACCAGCCGTAGCCGCTAAGGTTTCTTAGCTTAGGCTTACAAACTATGCGAGTTTTCTTGAGGTAGATAGCGAGATTGTTGTTCATTGCATTTCAGCTCTTTCTCTGCAAGTTAAGCACTGAAGGTAATGAATTCTTCTCGAGTGATGTCTCTTTGTTCTAGTTTTGGTAAATTTCAAGATTCATGAGGTGCTCTTCACATACGCACTTTGTCTCTATGTCTATCTTTCTTTCTTTCTCTTTCTTGCTGTGTATGTAAGAATTTACAGGTATATGGGGGCTTGATCCACAGCTAATTCTGGGAAAGCCCTATTTTTCCAGCCCAGATCTAGCCGTTCACGTCACCTCGTGGACGGCAAAGATTTATCTTTTTTTTTTTTTCTATTTCTCACCCAACTGCCCCAAAGAGGGGTGTTCCCTTTCCCTTCCCTTTTGGCCCCTCTCCAAAGAGGGGTGAGAAATCAAGAAGGAAAAAGGACAGATCTTGGCCATCCACGAGTGACGTGGACTGGTAGATCTGGAAAATAGGGGCTTTCCGAGTGCTAGCTGTAGATTAGCCCCTATATATATGTCAAGATCTAGCTAATGATTTTGGACATGGAATTTGGACGTTGGCTTTCATGAAATGAGAAACAGAGATCAAGGAGTGCGATGTCTCTCTCGCTAATCTAGTTTTAATAACATAGCACATGATTGATACTTGAAATACTTATTCTTTATTTCAATCACGACACTGGAGATGATCGTCTGTTTTGAAAGGATCTTTACCATTTTTTTTTTGCTGCATTTTGCTAGTCGAATCTTCTTATGCTACATATTTGAAAATTCTATGACTTTTGCCAAGAACTTCTAATATTATAATTCTGCATATCATTAGAGGAAGTGTTGTTAACTAAAAATTTGAACTCCTCTTGTATCTTAGTGGCACTAAACAATGACTTTTATGAGACATTAGTGACACAAGTGGAGCTCAAGCATCGCAACGCAAAGATTATCAGTTGAAAGTTGGGTAATTTTAGTAATTGAAGCATTTTATGTGATATTTATCAAACTAATGATGCGACAACCTTCAATAAATAGTGTCAATGTATTTGCCCTCCTCAGCTTTAGGAAATCGAAATTGGTGTGAATGGTTTGCATTGGACACACATTCCCCTCGTATTTATACCCTTCTTGGACTTTTAGAAAATTAATTGGCTATTATGCAAATTAAGTTCAACGGTGTCTTTAATGCCCGCATGGGATCGCTTATCCGGCTTTTTTCCTTGGTTTTTGTTTTAATATTCTCATTTCCAACTGCAAAACGTGATGAATGGCATTGCGTTTTTTAAGGAACTGCTATTAAATAATTACTCTTGCCTTACTTCTATGGTAACCCTTTTCAAATGGTTTCAAATGTTAGATGTGACCGTTAAAGTTTCCATTTTTACTCCTAATTTTTATTTGAAAAATACAGTACTACGCTTACCCATATCACATGTCAATCTGATACAGGGTTACATCTGAGGGGGTCCTCGGTGGCAGTCGATAAGGTTGAGAAGGGGATTATGGGCAGTGATATTTTGGATCTTCTCAAACACCTGTTTTGCACACAATTGACAGAGAGGCCTATGATGGTATATTTTTCATTTTCTTATTTTTCTGATCATGTGTGTGTTTGTGTGTGTAGATAAAACTTCTCTAATCATTCAATTTTGATCGTTATGCATATTGCCCTGATTATTATTATAGAGTGGTCTTCTTGCATTTATTTTCAGTCTCCAAGTTTGTCAATGTTTGGTGGCGACCGGAGTCTGGAGAGATATAAGGGCTTCTACGGCCATTGGGTTTTTCATCCCTCATTATTTTCAAATCTTGATTGTTGTAAAGCTGGTTCTTGTATATTAGTCCTTTAGGGTACTGAAATCCTGTGCCATCGTATAGCTTTGTGTGATTTGCCTTCTGTAATTCGAGGGTTATTGGTTACGTTGAGTGTGTTGTTTTTTGTGATTAAGTTGGGTACTTTTTCCTGCATGACTTTAGATCGTACTGAATTTACTTCTGTGCTTGATTTTTCATCTTTAGTTGATTATGACGTTATTGTGTTTTTCGTTGAAAGTTCTTTTTTTTTTCCCGTTGTTTTATGTTTAATACATTCTTTGGATTCATAGAATACCATTCCTACAGTTCTTCTTGTTCTGTTCTATTCCGTTTTCCCTATTGACTCTTTTTTCAGTACTTCATGCGCATAATGCTCTTATTGGTAACCTTAGTAATGGGGTTCTAGTAGGTCCCTCTGACACTTGCTTTGCGCCTCCTTTCATGAGAGGTTCCCCATACCATTCTGTTGGGATTTGCATATGAAACGACATCTTGTACGTTTTTGCTAGTGGAGTTGCAAGTTTGTTTATGGCTTTATGCACTTGTGTGGTCTTGGTTGCCCTAATTGACACTTCAAGTTGGCTAAAGCAAATTGTCCCTTTCATAGCCGGGATGTAACAGCACGACTATGGCTCAGTGGTCCAACTGATGAACTTGCATGTTTTATAACTTAGCATTCTTATCATGGATCAGTACGAAAAATCTGCTTCACTACTCTGGAAAAGTTGAACATTTATTCTACTAAAGTTACAGATGCCATTTTTTGAAGTTCATCAACATTGTCTTCCGTTACATCTGCACCGATGCTGTCTTTGTACAAGGTTGCATGTGGCATGAATGTACATCACATGATAGGTGGTAGTCTCACAAATTTTATCTAGATAGCTGCAATTGATAGTATTCTTACTTTCCTCCCTTTTCTATTTCCAGACGCCATGTGGCCACAATTTCTGCTTGAAGTGCTTTAAAATGTGGATCAGATGCTGCACTATCCCGCCTAAAGTGGCAAGTAACCGGCGCATTGTAGCTGCCATTCAAATGGCCAAACTTTCTGCTTAAAGTGCTTCCGAAAGTGGATCGGATGCTGCAATGGAAGTAACCTGCGCTTCAGCTCTGCACTTGTAGCTGCCATCCGAATGGCCAAAATTTCGAAGTCAATTGCTAATGGTGGGCCTCAAAGAGTACCATCTCGTCTGCGACCAAAGCCAACCAGAAAAGGCCTTTGCCACAGAGCATGAGTGAAGGCTGGCCTGGCAAATGTGTCAAGTGAGGATTCTTGCCACCGCTTCCAAGGAGCACATTGAACCTATACCTGCTGAAGCGCGCAGTTTTGGTCGGCGAGACTTGGAAACATCGTGTGGATAGTCCAACGATATACCACGAACAACCACCTAGCATCTCCGCGACTCGACTGACTTCGTAATCGGAGAAACACTTTCTATGTTTACTTTGTTCTTCTTTCTCACACGCAAAGGAAGGATGGGATTTTCGTAGGCTAACTACCGGATATGTAGGCCTGTGGATGGTGAGAATCATAAATGCTATGTTCTTAGTTTGCAATATTGAAAGATATCTTCTTCCTATGTTTAAGCAAAGTCAAACTCTTAGGCTTCCATTACTTGTTATATTTGGCTCAATAGGTGATCGCTCGCGTTCATACTTAGCAATCCGAGTTAATCTGCGAATCCTCAAGACTGAATAAGCATCAGGATGAGAGATGTTCTTTGTACAATAAGAGGAGAAGTTCCCAATGTTTCTTGTCGGTCACGTAACAGCTTAGACATAACATGAACTTATTATTACACTTTTGGTTTATTAAGTTTGTGGTAAATGCTGAAATTTCTCCGCACTTTGATTTCTTGTGAATTCATTTTTTATCTTGACCTCTTTCAACGAGATGGTCCTTCCATCCCACATACTTGACATGTGACTTATTTTAGGAGTAAAATCATGAAAAATCAAGTAAGTAATTATGCTTTTGGTTATTTAAGTTTGGGATAATGTTAATGCCCATCGTCTTTGAATTTAAAGTTTTCAAATTCATTCTTTATCTTGACTAACGATATCGAGATGGTCCTGTAATCTACTAAAAGTTCGTTAAATTGTCATATAATTACCATGTGACCCGTTTTAGAGGACAAAAATATCATTTTGCCAAGTTAAGAACAAAGACGAGTCTATTGCTTGAGTCAAGCACATGACTCATTGATTGAGTCATTCACTAGATGTGTCGGCCGATTTTTTGAATCATCGTCTTCATCCATTATTCTACAATTACACCGGTTCATGATCCACTTTATATCACCCACCAATTTGCTCCGAATATTAATGCATATATGACAAAGTTATATTAGCATAACCTTCCATATGCACAAGCTTTGAACTTGAAATCGGCGTTAAGGAAAACTGGTGGCGTAGATAATCCGTCGAGACACCAGACTTGTCACCAACACCGTCTGTTACAACAAATTTAGTCACAAACTTTTTTTTTTCTTTCTAGAAAATAGATACATCAGGAAAAATCTGGGAAGTAAAAGTAAATCTCTTGTCAGCATCTCAAAATCTCGCCAACAACGGGATACAAGTGGGCACAAGTGGGTGGTAGGGGCAGTCTCATTCATCGATTGTTGGAATCCAATACAATCTGTCAACGAAATATTTTGGAGGTTGTCAGAATCGGCATTTTAGTAGAGGTAAAGGAGAAATATTTTATGAGTCAAAAAAATCAATTGAACCATGTAGTGAACGACCCAATCAACGAGTAAGGACTTAAATCAAGCAATAAATGCAGGAGTTTTCGATGGATGCAATGACCATCTCGGTCGTAGTCGAGATAAATAATGAATTTGAGGCGGGCCATTTAAACCTTTACCCCAAACTTAAAGGACCAAAATTGTAGTTACCTATTTGGTTTCTTACAATTTCATCCTCAAAGACAGTAACACGTCAAACATGTGATTAACCAGATGGAAGGACTATCTTGTTAAGGGAAGTCAAAATAAAGAACAAATTCGTATCAAATCAAAGGATGGGGATGATTTAAACATTTACCCCAAATTACAGGACTACAAGTGTAATTTAGCATATTAATTATGAATAACCAGCAATTGTACCACCTAGTCTTGTATTGAATCATCTAGGATAATGGACAAAATTTTTTTCCACATTTACTCATGCATTCAAAGTAGATCTTATTGAAGAACCACAAACGCATTGTCGATTACTATAACCCTTAGACATAATGTGGATAAGTCCATTATTGTATATCCAACAATTATAACCAGTCATCAACAAAGTACTTTTTCACTTCAACTGATTCGTAGAAAGTTACTCTTATTATGAGAATCCCAAAAATGTCTCGTCAACCGCCAAGTAACAAAGACTTATCGGTTATGTATAACTTACATATACATTGACTCCTTTCTGTAATTAGTTATTGACATAAATAAATATGATACTTTTTTTCTAAAAAATTTATGAGCAAAAAGTTACTCATATTTACTAGTGAATCACAAATATGTGTTGATTACTGTAACCGCTTAAATGTAGCGTAAACCCACCATTTACATGTAACCAACACATACAGACTAATTTTGTATTTAACCGTGAACGAATAACTACCAGTTAAAAGCGATTTACTTGAGATTCTTATGCAAAGAACTCGTACTCCTATTTATTAAATCGCAGGTGTGGCGTATGATTAGCGTAATCGAATGTATGTTATTGTCTATTTGATATGAGTTGTTACTTTTATTTGGAAGGTCCATGAACCGCCACATTGAGATGGTCCTGTTCAAAATTTCTAAGTAGCAAGGGAATGTAAACGTAAAGGTGCAAGGCTCTAGAATAACACGATTCAACAATTGAACAAGGTAATTTTATTGATATACAAGGTATATAAAAATTATTAGGTATTCAAAACTTGTTGGATCCTTTGATCACTTTAGTCACGAGATATTAATCTTATAAGAGGGTAACAAGCGTTACAAACTAACTTATGAAGTTATATGCCTAAATCAAATTGCCAAACCAGCCGGTTATTTGAGGAATGACAGTTGCGAGAAACTGGAGCTTAATATAAATTTGTAATTATAGAAAATAACTGGCACCAATGATCCTATTTTGCACCGCAATGGTCCACAATGGACCATGATTTCTACACTTCATTTTATTACACTAATTGACAATTAGCATCCAATGGATTCCTTTTTGATTGATTCTAACTGAGGATCTTGACAACAGAAAATTATACTTTTGGCACCAAAAAAAAAAGGAAAAAGAAAAGAAATGGAGAAGCATACAAGGGTGGTGCATGTAAAAACATATTTTCCTTACTAACTTTGACTAAATTGCAAATCTCATCGAACTGTTTAGATTACATCTTCTGGCTTTGATGTCAAGTGTTGTCATTGATATAACGAGCGCTTCTCCAATAACAAAGGTCATTTGGATTTCATCCGGTAAACAAGACTGCTTGGTTGTGCTTAGGTAGCTGCTGATGAATGCTCTCTTCGGTAAGACGCCAATTCTCCATCTTTGGGATCTTCACCACACCATTTACTTTGCTCCAAAGGCTATCTTTTGAATAAAAGTTGAAGCTGAGTTCATGTGGAAGAATATATGGGGAGGAGTAAGGATTGACAAGTTGGAAAAGCCCGTTTCTAGTGTTGGGGGTGGATGCATTATTTCACATGCCCCTGGAAGAATTTAGGCAAATCTAGCGGAGTAGGGATCGACAAGTTGGAAAAGCCTCAAGTGCTGGGGGTGGATGCATTATTTTACACGGCCCTCCGATCGGGGAAAGCCGTCTTTCTCGAGGCATCTTTTTGCCTATACCCTCCACATCAAAATTTGTGTTCCAACTTGCGTTGCAGTGGAAGTGAAAAAAGGCATGAAATGCAATGAACAATGATCTCATTTTCTAGTGAGAACTTCCATACCTTGTACACCTTATAGCACTAGGAAATTATAATGACCGAAGGATTGGTAATTGAGAGAGAGCGCAGTGCAAAGAGAAAGTAATCCCCTCTTTGCAGGCTTCTTGCCATGTTTGTTCACTAAGCAATGCACTCACAAAGTTTATATAGAGAAGCAAAGATTGAAAATTGAATGCGCCATGACGAAACTAAATATTGACTCTGACATATGCATGCAAATTCTCAAAATCTTGAGCGGATTCTTAAAGCCAAAGTCTTGGAATAATTTGTCGTATACAAACAAGATAGTTTGCAAAAAAAGTAAAATTTATAATTTGAAAGATGCTACTATTCTGTTGAGTCACAAATGAGTCTCGTCGAGTACTCTAGTTACTCTAATGAAACAACTGCACAAGCTAATTTTGTATGTAATCCTCAACTGTTATGAGCAAGATACTTTTTTCAAGAAAAACACATGCAGACAAAGTTACTTTTGATATTTTCGAGATCATCTAGTTTACAATTGTAACCGTTCACATGTAAGGGGAGCTCACCATTTATATATAACCAACAATTGTACAGGTTAGTTTTTGTATCCGATTGTCAACATTTAATAAAATTTAAGAGAGTTACTCTTCGAGGTTCTTATGGAAAAAAGTTATACTCTGATTACCTAAATTACACATTTGTGTTGTTAATTAGCATAACCACTCAGATGCAACCTATATTTAGACTTGGTCTAAAACAAACAAACAACAAACTGAAGTATTCGATGTCTACACAAAAGCACATAGAGTTTATTTAGAGTAGACGCTCTAATAGCCAATATCTGTTAATTGATAACTATGGGAAAACCAAATCCAGTTATTGGGTGTACTTAGCATAGTTTAAAATTTTCATAATCCATTCTTTTTTTTTTGGGTAAATCTCATAAAAGTTATAAATAGCAAGAGAGAAAATAGTTACATAATCATCTACTTTTTCGTCTCAAAATAATCGATCAACCTTCGCGAACCACGGGGTACAAGTGAGGCTTAGGGCAGTGTTTTTCATTGGTTGTTGTAATGCTTACAATTTGCCAGCAAATCATTTTGGAGATTGTTAGAATCAATGCAGTCCACGGCATTCCATTAGAGGTAAAGCCGGAATACTCTATGAGTCAAAAAATCCGTTGACCCATTGAGTGAGTGACACATAAACAATGTCGCGAGATAACTCAACAGTAAACTCGTGTATGTTCTTAATTAGGCGAAATGATATTTTTATCCTTTAAGTGGGTCACATATTTATCATTTAACAAGTTAAGGAGCTTTCGATAGATGCAAGGACCATCTCGGTAACTTAATTCAAGATTAAACAATGAATTTAGAACAAATCAAATGACGGAATCATTTAAACATTTACTCCAAACTGAAGGGACCAAAATTGTAATTATTTATTTGGTCTTATGATTTCACTTCTAAAAGTAGTCACATATTTGGATTTGACCACTTAACATGATGGAAGGACTATCTTGTTAACTGGTCAAGATAAAGGACGGATTTGTAACAAATCAAGAGGAAGAGACAAGTTAAACATTTATCCCAAACTTAAAGGATCAAAAATAAAATCTACTGTACCAATAATGTATACCCAGCAATTGTACCACCTAATTTTGCATTGAATCATATGCGCTTATAAGCTGACTACATTTTTGCGTAACTTATGGACACGAAGTTACTTTTATTTAAAGAACCACACATGTGTCTTGTCAATTACTATAACCGCTTAGATGTACCATTGTTGTACATCAAATTATGCCAATCATAAAGGAGAAGAAAAATTCAGAGAAGCCCGCGCATACAAAGTCACTCTTATCAACAGAATCTCAAACATGTCTTGTAGATTATTGTAACCACCTAAAAGTAACAGGGACTTACCATTTATGTAGAACCTACAAATATATTGACTCCTTCCTGTAATTAGCCATCAAGAGAAATAAATAAGACATATTTCTAAAACTCTTAAGCCCATAAAGTTACCCACATTAACTAATCACAAATGTGTGCAGTTTACTGTAACCGCTCAAACGTAACCTAAACCTATCATTTATGTGTAACCAAAATAACATTGACTATTTTGTGTAACAGTGAATGAGTAATACTAGTTTTTTTTTTTTTTTTTGCTTTGACTAGAACTGAAATTTATATGACACGTTGGTATGGAAATTGGAACCAGGAACCTTGTGATTATCCCTCAGGGCCTCGATCATTTCTTCCATCCCTTGAGATTGAGAAACTATTAGTGAAAAGTGAGTTTCTTGTTGAGACTTTTATGCAACGAAGTCATACTCCTATTTACTAATTACAGTTGTGACTTATGATTAGCGTAATTGAACCTCAGTTATCGTCTATTTATTTGATATGAGTTGTTACTTTAATTTGGACGATCAAAGAACCGCCGCATTGAGGTGGTCTGATTCAAAATTTCCAATTGGCAAGTGTATATGAACATGAAGGTGCAAAGCTAGCGTAACACCACCCAATTATTGAACAAAGTAGTTCTATTCATACACAAGTAATATAAAACTTTTTAGGTATTCAAAACTTGTTGGAGAGTTCAGCCCTAGGAGATTAATTTTATAAAAGGGTAACGAGCATTACATACCAACTTATGAAGTTATATGCCTTAATCAAGTTGTAAAACACGAGCTAGTTATATAGTAAATACCAGAAAGAGAAGCTTAATATATATTTGTAATTATAGAACATAACTAGCACCAGCTACATTCCTATTGCAATAGTCTAGAATGGATATAATATGTGGCCAAAATTTCATCGAAAGTCACATTGATGCGTTGCTCAAAGGAAAGCATATTTCCATACACTAGTACGCTAGTCCACACTTTATTCTCTTTAATAGTGCATTGACAACAAGACATTGTAGTTTTGGCGGCAAAATAAGGTGTGGAGAAGCTACAAGGTGGTGCAGAAATAGATGTTCCCTACCAATTTTTACTAAATTGCAAATCCTATTTAACTGCTCTGGATCATATCTTATGATTTTGATGTGATGTACTCTCTCTCATTGATACGATGAGCACATCTCCAACAATAAATGTCATTTGGATTTAATTCGGTAAAAACAAGATTACTTGGTTGTGCATAGGTAGCCGCTGCATGAATGCTCTCTTTGGTAAGAAGCCAGACTTCTCCATTATTGGGATCTTCACTAACACCATTCCATCATTAGGATCTTCACTAACACCGTCTACTTTGCTCCAAAGGCTAGCTTTTGAACAAAAATCTGAAGTCGAGTTCATGTGGAAAAATATAAGTATCGACAAGTTGGAAAACCCCGTTTCTCATATTAGGGGTGGATGCATTAGTCCACATACCCCTTGAAGCAGGAAAACCCGTCTTACTCGGGGAATTTTTTACCCTATAGCCAGCAGAATTTGCATTCCAACTTGTCTTGCAATGAAATTGAAAGAAGGCATGAAATGCAATGAACAACGATCTCATTGTCTACCTAATGAGAACTCGGATAAGTTGGAAGCCTGACAGCAATAAGTGACTAAAGGATTGGTAATTGAAAGAGTGCAGTGCAGAGGGACAGTATTCCCCTTTCTGTAGGTCTTTTGCCATGTTTGTTCACTACACAAGGCACTCATAAGGTTTATATAGAGATAAAAAGATTATAAATTTAATGTGTTACGAAATCGCTCTAGATAAATATATATAGAACACGATAACCAAACAAGAGAACACAAGAGATATGGGAAAACTCAAATCAACTTTGCACAAGTCAGATTTACAACGCTCTCTCACATGTATCTCTCAATTGTTTTCCTACTCAAAAAAGGACTTTTCTTTCTTGTTAAGTTCGAGGTGGAGTGCATACCTACCTTTAAAGGGGATCTAAGGTGGAGTACTTGAAGAAGGTACGTAAGGCATATTACACTTTTCTTATGGAGTGGTTTGTTAATACAAGCCAAGGTGAAAATTGTCGATATATGTCTTGTATTTATGTCTCACATCAGTTACTCAAAGAAGATTGCAATTTGACCTTGAGTATATAAGACATCTTGTCCCACATTGGTTGCATAGAGAAGATCACTGCTTATCTCTAGTATATGCAAGCTGTCTTGTATTGTGTTTAAAGTCAAGAAAGAAGAGTCCTTCTTTGAGTAGGAAAACAATTGAGAGATACACGTGAGGGAGCGTTGTAAATCTGACATGGCAAAGTGGATTTGAATTCTCTCATATCTCTTGTTTGGTTATCGTGTTCTATACATATTTATCTAGAGCGATTTCGTAACAAGCTGTATCAGAGCTTCTAGGTTTATTTTTCCACAAAACTAAAATCAATTTCAGAGGATAAATATGTAGAACAACACGACCATGAAGTATGACTGTGTCAATTCGATGGGAAGACAAATTTTGATATATGGCAGAGCACGGTGAAGGATTGGAGCCGTGCGACTGAAGATGACGAAGCACACATGAGGAGCGAGCTTGAAGCACTTGGAGAGCACTTACAGTGGACCGTCACAAGTCAGGTAAAGCTAATCTTCAATAGAGCAGATGACTTGGAGGTAGACAGTCGATTAACCATGCTAGAATGAAAAGTCGATGTGTTTGCGGAGGAGCTAGATAACTTGGTCGAGGAGAGGGTCACCCATTTCACCAAGTGGGAGGTGCAACGGCACAAGGACCTCATGGGACAAGTCACGAATCTCCAAGAAAAACTAGCTGCTTGTAAGAAGGAGCTTATAAGAGCTACGAGGCAGGGGTGAATCGCGGTGTAGCCAAGGTGAAAGAAAATGCCAGAGCCGAGATTATACGATAGAGTGAGAGATGTGAGGTAGGTGGATAACTTCTTTTGGCACTTGGAGTGGTACTTTAAAGTCCTCAACATAAACGATGAGGAGGAGAAGGTGCAGATGACAGTCATGTACCTTATGGAGACAAATGCCTTATGATGGATGGGTACGACGTCAAAACGTGGGAGAAGTTCAAGCGTAAACTAAAAAGGCAGTTCTATCTGGAGAGTGCCATCGATATGGTGATGATCAACCTTCGACCGTTGAGGCAAAAGGGAAGCATTCTCGAGTATGTGAAGGAGTACTTGGCTTTGATGCTCGAAATACCGAGATGTCCGAGAGGCAGCAACTATGCTTCTTCGTTGATGGGTTGTAGCAGTGGATTGCCACAGAGTTGCGACGAAGGGAACCTCACGACTTGGCTTCTGCCATGGCAATTGCTGAGAGGTTGGAAGACTATAAGCAGGATGAGAGGCTGAGATCTCTAAGGCACGAGCATGCCAAAGGAGGGGGAGGCAGTAGGTCAAAAAGTGGCTCGCCCAAGGCAACCGATATGAGCGGAATAGGGACGAGGGACGTCGCCGCCATCATAAAGGGAAGAATAAGCACGAAGGATGTCGCAAGCAAGGTGACTCTCATGATCACAAGGTTCATGGGGGGCCTAGAGGAGGATGCTTCTACTGTGCAGGTCCGCATTACAGGAAGGATTGCCTACACAAGGGGAAGATGATTACATTCCTCGAGAAGCACAAAGGCGCAAGGGGGATTCTTCCAACATCAACGGGAAGGCATGCATGGGGCATTGCAGATGGTCAATGCGTTCGTGCAGAAGTCAAACGAAGAAGCTGTCAAGGGGAAGAAGATCACTGCTTATCTCTAGCATATGTAAGCTATCTTGTATTATGTTTAAGGTCAAGAAAGAAGAGTCCTTCTTTGAGTAAGAAAACAATTGAGAGATACACGTGAGGGAGCGTTGTAAATCTGACTTGTGCAAAGTGGATTTGAGTTCTCTCATATCTTTTGTGTTCTCTTATTTGGTTATCGTGTTCTATATATATTTATCTAAAGCAATTTCTTAACAAAATATGTTACGACAAAACTAAATATTTATGCCAACTTATGCATGAAAATTCTAAAAATCTTGAGCGAATTCGTAGAGTAAGATTCTTGGAATAATTTGCCATTAAAAGAATACAAACAACACAGTTTTTTGGGAACCCAGAACTTGGAAATTCAAAGATACTCCTATTTTGTTGAGTCACAAATGAGTCTCGTCGATTACTCTAACTGCTCTAATGAGACAATGGAGCCACCATTTATATATAACCAATGACTGCTCCAACTAATTTTTGTATGTAATCCTCAACAGCTATAAGCAAGATACTTTTTTTCAAGAAAAACATATATAGACTGTAATACCCCGAACTTAGGGTTAGTTTCATTTAAAAAAAAAATTACTTTTTACTTTACTACTAGTTGCTTTAAGTAACATTATAGGATTCTTTGCGAAGGTTGCTGTAATGCCCTGATTTGTTTTTTGAAGCGTTAATTTCAAATAAACAAAGGCAAAAAACCTTAAACTATCCAAAAGTCTCCCAATTGGGTATTCAGAGCATCTAAGAATAAGTCTCCAAGAAACATCAATAAATATAATGTTGGCTTAAAACAATTACATTGACCTCTATTACTCCTGCACGGAGCTCCAAATCAAAATCTAAGACAAAATCTATTCGACAATAAATATAAAAGGAAAATCCTTCCCTAAAAAGCTTCTTACTTAGCCATGCCTTATAATCTTTTGCACAGCTCCAAACACTAGTTGATAACCTGAAAGTAAGGGGGTGAGCACAAAGCACAGTAAAGATAATCGCACACACCCACCCACAGAGCACAAAGCACGCTATATCGATAATAGTACTTGGAGTTCATAAAATACGATACTAAGGTGCATGGCGAATACCAAAACCAATGCATTAATTTTCAATTCAGAAATCAGATTAGCAACAAGGTCGTACCAGCAGACAATACAATGTCAAAGTAAGGAATTACCATATATAACTGAATTTGTAGTGGGTCAAAAGGTTTCGATGTGTTTAAAACAATACAAAATTAAGTTCGAAACGTTTCCACAAGTTCTGATAACGATACCTTATATTTCAAAAAGACTCCAGTGAATTCAATAATTCTTCAGATAAGTTCAAAAACATCTTCAAATAGATCAGATATCAAAATACAAATGTTCAATCAGAACAAAGATGAAGACCATAGGAGCCATTCAGAAATGTGTCGAACGTGCCATCACTGACACGTGAGACAAGATTTAGAAAGTAAGATCGTGATCTCTAGCTCGTGCCACTGAGCTAGCCCATGTTCCAATCCACGTGGGTAAGTTAGAAATAGATAAATCACATACACTGTGACATGGCTCGCCAGATTATAAAAACATATACCAAATCAACTTAATAAACACCAAGAGTTTGAAGCCGACAAAGTCATTCTCATTCACACGATTCTACGCAAAATAGTTTTATTCAAGGGCTAACTTCAACAATGATATCAACGAATTCTAAAAACTCAAGGCCTAAAAGTTGAAGAGGACTCGTTACTGTTTTCGTAACGTCTAAGATCATCAAAAATTGATAAGAAACGAATAAGATGGAGCAAATCAAAGTAAGCTGATTTGCAGTGTCGAACAACAACTTTTGCACCAATGAATAACTTTCAAACTGAACTTTGATCAGAAAATAGATAGATTCGGATAAAACACAAAACTAAGAAGTTTAAGAGGACTCTTTAAGGTTTCCATATTATCTAGAATCGTTAAAAACCAATGAGAAATAAAGGAGATAGAACAAATCGAAGTGGGCTAATTTATAGTATCAAAAACAGAGAAGTCTGCACTGACAACTTTCAAACTCAATTTTGACCAAGAACCAAATGGATTCTTAAAAAAATTAAGCTAAAAAGTTGAAGGATACGTTTCAAGGATTTCAGAATGTCCAAAATCATTAAAAACCAATGAGAAACAAATAAGATACAATAAATCTAAGTCTGCTAACCTGAATTGACAGAAATATAAGCATAACAATGTTTAGGTCTATTTTTTAATATTGGTTACTTGGAATTTCAAAAAACCCAAAACTAACAAGTTGTAGTACACTGTTTGGGGCTTTCAAAAATTATAAAAACACTGAAATTGGACAAGGAACAAAAAAGTTATGAACTCTTGAACGTATTACAAAGATATACAATAAAAAGATCATGAATCAAAGTCAATAATCGAAAGTACAAAGAACTATTTAGCGTAAGGATCAAGAATATAATTAGGGTTCTAAAGAATCAATAGATGTCTTTAAATAATCAATCAATTGATGAAGGAATCGATAATCAGAATTTGAATGGGGTAAATGCGTGAGAAAACCCTTACCTCAATTGTGCAAATTGATCAACTCCAAGTCTTGATCTCCTCAAACAAATTATATCAAAAATCCTTATATAATAGTACCCAAAATTTCAATTAGACTCCATCAATCACAATAGCTTATGTGCCTCTTATTACAAACCTCAATCCCAATATCAGAATAAGCTCTTACCTCAATGTAATGACCAAAACCTCAAGAGTGTTCTTCCTAGAGATTCTTTGGAGTCTCTTTTGAAACTTATGGTGCTCCTAGAAGTTATATTGTACATAAGTCATCATCCTAAAAGGAATGTAATTATATTCTTAAAACAATAAGAATTGCAAAATACCCATTATGTTCCACAATTCTGTAACTTTATAAATGGGTCAAACTAGAGCCCAAATTTAAATTAGGTCATCTAATCCCAAAAGTATAACTCACTTTCTAGGAAGAAAATTTTAAATTGATTTTTAGGCCCACTATTTAATTCGTCACCATACATTCTAATTCGCAATTACATAAGTTTCCTGAAGAAAAAATCGGAGGTGTTACAGTTGTTGTGAGCTGTATCATAACCAATGACTGCTCCAGCTAATTTTTGTATGTAATCCTCAATGGCTATAAGCAAGATACTTCTTTCAAGAAAAATACATACCGACTATAATACCCTGAACTTAGGGTTAGTTTCATTTAAAGAAATTAACTTTTTACTTTAGTACTAGTTGCTTTTAATAACATTATAGGATCCTTTGCGACAATTATTGTGAGTTGTATCATTTAAGACGTTTAGCAGCATTTTTCAAAATGGTTAAAAATTGCAATCAGTAAAAATATTGGCAATCAGTAAAAATGGTTGTATGGTAAATTATAGCAGTTTTATTTCTTTAGCGACAGATGTATAATTATTATTTGCGATCTTTAGAGACGATTGGCATCAGTAAAAATATTGGCAACCTTCAGTAACAGTCTTCTTCTAATGACCGTAAGTACACATTTTTTTTAATATTGTGAAATGGCAAAGGGAGGGATCAGTGGAGGAAAAAAAACTGGAATAAAAAAAAAGAAGGAAATGAAAGAGAGAAATACAAACACACACACACACACAGGGGGAGAAATTGGGGCAATTTGGTTTATATTCATTTCGCTTACACTTAAGAAAAGTAAAAAGAAGAAAAGTCAATAATGGAATATAAGAAGAAGAGAAAGGGAGAGAGGATGAAGAAATAAAGAGGGGAAATCTAACGGGGTTGTGTGTGTTATGGGATTATCAACAGCACACATGGATGCCGGCGGTGATGGTGCTGGCTGCAGAGACATGGTGCTTGTGGGTGTTTGTGTGGGCATGTGAATGTGCGAAGTGTGGGTATGAGTACAGGTGGGTGTATGTATGTGAGGCTGTGTGCAAATTGGTATGTGTTTCCTGTGTGTGTATGCATTTGTGCAGTGTGTGTGCATGTGTACAGACATGTATTGGTGTGTGAGTGTATGTGTGAGTATATAGTTGTTTGTACCTACAGATGATTTTCACTAATAACATGTCTTTGATTAAATGTCACTAAATGACATTAATATTAACTTCTGAAATTTTTTGAAGAAGAGATAATGAAGCATTCAAATCAAGAAGTTACTAACTTCTAAAAATGTTCTCCTATTAATAAGGTATAAGAGTAATTGGTTACTTATTCGAATGTAGTTATTTTCTAAGTGGATAGATTGTCTTTTATTAGTAGTTATCTTCAACTGATCTATATGTAGTATAAATCACAGGGCAAAGAGGGACATAAACATCATCATCAAATCTTCAGACAAAATCATGACCTGAGTTTTCAAGTCTTTTTGTTCTTTTCTTTAATGTTTAAAAGCTCTTCCTATCCATTAGTAGAGATTTTAGTTTTCAGATTTGGAAACATCATACTCTGTTAAGATCTTGAGCATTAATCAAAGGTTCTCTTTGTCTTTATTGGGCACATAATCTTTATTATTTTAGTTTAGTTTTACATTTTCAGAGAAGTACTCGTAAAGATACCAAAAAGAACACTAAATTAATTGCAGTTTGCTATTGAGCACAAACATTGGCACGCCCAGTGAGACCCTTTAATTTAAAAGGAAGCATGCCGAGTACAATGAATCATGCAAGGATCTATGAAGCCAATCATGGCAGTGAAAATAATGTTGTTGATAACAATGGAGAAGCAAGGACTGTTCCTATTACTAATGGTTTGAATGGGGTTAATGTTCCCAATACGAGAAGTTCCAATAAATTTTTAATTATAGAACATAATGGGCAGTAGTGACATCCCCGTTGCAATAGTCCAGATGGATGTAATATGTAGCTAAAATTTCATTAAAAGTCACCTTGATGCCTTTCTCAAAGGAAAATATATTTTCACACACTTGTATGTTTGTTCATGCTTCATTTTCTTAAATAGTGCATTGATAACCAAAAATTATAATTTTGGTGACAAAATAAGATGTGGAGAAGTGTACAAGGGTGGTGTACAAATAGATGTTCCCACTAATTTTGACTAAATTTCAAATCCCATCGAACTGCTTCAATCACATATTATTGTTTTGATGTCGTGTACTTTCATTGATATAACGAGTACTTCCACAATAACAAAGGTCATTTGGTTTTCATCTGGTAGAAACGACACTGGTTGGCTGTGCTTAGGTCTCTTCAGTAAGACGCCAAACTTCTCCGTCAATGTGATCTTCACCAACACCATCTACTTTGCTCCAAAGGCAATCTTTTGAATTAAAGCTGAGCTGAGTTTATGTGGAAGAATATAGGTTGAGGAGTAAGGATCGACAAGTTGGAAAAGCCCCTTTCTTTCTCGGGGCATTTTTTAGCCTTTACCCACCACAGTAGAATTTGCATTCCAACTTACCTTGAAGTGGGAATGAAAGAAGGCATGAAATGCAATGAACAACGATCTCATTGTCTACCTAATGAGAAGTCGCATAATTTGTATGTCTGATAGCACTAGGAAAATTATAAGTGGATAAAGGATTGGTAATTGAAAGAGAGTGCAATGCAAAAGGATAGTAATCCCGCCACTATAGGCCTCTTGCCATGTTTGTACACTGCATAAGGCACTCACAAGGTTTATTTAGGGATGCAAGGATTGAAAATTGAATGCATTATGAAGAAACTAAATATTTATGCTGACGTAAATATGAGAATTCTCAAAATCTCGAGCGAATTCTTAAAATCAAATTCTTGGGATAATTTTAGTTGTTAAAATAATACAAACAACACAGTGTTTTTCTAAAACCAAGAACTAATCAATTCAAAGATAATCCTATTCTGTTGAGTTACAAATGAGTCTCGTCAATTACTCTAACTGCTCTACGAGACAAGGACTCACTCTTTTTTTTTTTTTGAATTAAGAATAGAAATATTATAAATAACAAATCGTCTAGGCCATACAAAGGAGTACCACAATATATTACAGACCATTAAGCAAATAGAAACTAAATATTGTTCATATATGCATGGGTAGATCTAACAGCATCTAATCTATTAGTCCATGTCATAGAAACTGTCAATCTAGCCTTGCAAGCAAAAGTGACAAGTCCGGCTGCTTTAGTTAGCAACAGTTTACTTCCCAGTAATATCCGACAAAAGTGAAAACTTGCACCGATCAGACAAATATCATACAGTACAAGTGCCGCAACTGCGCTAATTTTCTCATGCCCTGTCATCTGTGCAAGCAAATAAGCAGACTTAGTGTATAGAACAATATGGTATAGATGATGTTGTTTGGCCCACTGTAGTGTTTTCAGCACTGCAAGGGCCTGTGAAGTAAAAGGATCTTGAGAATAATATGTAAAAGCATGTGATCCCAATCTGGACTCTGGTGGCTTAGAGACTCACTCTTTATGTATAACCAACAACTGCACTAGCTAATTTTTGTATGCAATCCTCAATGGTTATGAGCAATATACTTTTTTCAAGAAAAACACATGCGGAAGAGGTTACTTTCGGTGTTTACAAGACTATCTAGTCTAAAACTGTAACAGTTCAGATGTGAAAGAGCTTATCATTTATATTTTACCGGCTAGATTTTGTATCCAATAGTCAACATTTAGTAAAATTTGACAGAGTTACTCTTCAAGATTCTTGCAAAGAAGTTCTACTCCAATCCGCTAAATTACACGCGTATTGTTGATTATCATAACCTCTCCAAGGCAATCTATATTTAGACTTGGTCTAAAACAAACACACTGAGGTACTCGATATCTACCCAAAAGCACGTACCATTCATTTAGAGTAGACAATCTAATAATCAATATTTAATAAGGTAATAATCTCTGTTAATTAACTATTTTGGGTAAAACCAACTCCGTTTCGTTGGGAAGACTTAGCATATTTTGATAATTCTTAATCTATTTTTTTTTGATAAATCTCGTGAACCGTTATTAATGGCAAGAGAGAAAATATTTGCACAATCATACACTGTTATTTTCACAATATGTAAAATCTACAGATGGTACCAATAAAGCTTTCAAAATTCTTTTTTTAGAACTTAGATAAATAATAATAGATAAGGAAAATACAACATGTAAACCAATTGACTTAAAAACATAGAGTACAAACCACAAAAGGCATTCTTTTCACATTAAAGTTCAAACACCCGTTTCTTTCAATTGCAAAAGTATTAAGAAACTATAACGTAAGCAAGCATAAGAAACTCAACCTACACCAGTTCAAAAGGATATCAAAACTCTTTTCATTAAATATTAGAATTATGTGTACTTATTTATGTTGGCATGGCGGGCCTTGTCTTGATACACATTTGAAATGGCTTTGCGTGTTTTTGTATGGACGGTTGAGATGGCACTGCATGTGGTTGTATGGGCTCACGAGAGGTTGCCCATGAAGAATCTTCAACATTGTTTGCCGACCTCGTGAGTACACTTAATTTTGTCCTCCTGCATTACTAAAAGTTATGGAGATTGATTGCTTATTAACATCCTACACATCTCCACTCAAAGGCACTTAATTATGGGTACATTAATAAAGTAACTTGTACTTTGGGTATGTTAGTCTGTTTTTTTTTTTAATGAGTAAATTTTGTATAGTCCGGTTTTTTAACAACTACTTCTTTACCCAGTATCGAGACTCTAAGACTCCTAATGCTTGGCCTACCGCAAGGGGCGAATTCAGAAAGTCTAATCGGGGGGAGTCAAGAAGATATCAAAAAATTAATGGCTAATATAAAAGAATTGCTCAATTTGACTAGTAACCATTTAATTTTGCTTCTCATAGTAATTTATTTAACTTCGTAAGGTTAGTCAAGAACAAATTATTAATCTTGCATGAAGAAGGTTAACTCTTACTCTGTAGATGAAGAAGCTTAACTCTTACTCTGTAGATGTACATCTACAAACTAAGAGTTAAGCTTCTTCATACAAGATTAATAATGTGATTATTAACTACTGACCTCTTTTTAGGCTCCGAGTCGTTTTTGGTTGGGATAGTGAAATTCGTCGCCAATCCCAAATCTCATTGGTATACAACTATCAAGTCCAAGAAATTGCCCGTGACAAAGGTTCAGAAACGGAAAATAAAAAGGGATAGGTGCAGAGACATCTACTTTCTCTACATCATTTATCTACGGCTGTACGAGTACAATAGTCATGTATAAGTTAACATACTATAAGAATTTAAACTTTAAAAAAAAACTAACCTTGATCAATTCGTGTTTTTTTAAAAAAAAAATTAACTTTGATCAATTCATGTTTTTTTTTTCGTAATCTGGAGAATTGAAATATAAAATTTGTAACAATGAAGATGGAGCAAAAGAATGAGAAAGAAGAAGACTACGAGGACAAGTGGCATAAAAAGTAAAAAATACAACAAAACAAAACCCTAATTAAGTAATATTGCGAGATAATGGCATTTGAGTAAATATCAAAAAAATTCCAAAAGTCTTTTTTGGGTGGGGGGGTGGCGTGGGGGGTGTCGTGCTCCCCCCCCCCCCCCACCCCGCGCTGATCATGCAACAGTTCCCCCCTGCTCACCACAGGTGCTTCGATAGAGAGTAACTTTTCGGGTTGCAGGGACGGGGATCTTAAATCAATTCCCTCTTTGGTCTAGAACCTTAAAATATCTTTAGTGAATGAGACCATGTCATTAATTCTATAGCTTTGACTGCAACTCTATGCACTAAGATGCAATTGCTTTTTAAAATTAAGAAAGAGCAGATAATTTTTATCCTTGCAACTCTATCACCTTCATTGCATTTCAAATGAAAGTGATTATTCCTCGTCATCTTGCAAGGTAAGAAAAACCTATCATATTAGGAAGTTATTAATTTTGCTGGAGATGAGATAGTAAGAGCAAAATAAGTGAAAGCATTCTGACTACAAATCCTATACATCTTGTAATGGAGGACCCCTTGATCTTACACACACAATCGAACTAATGTCAGTTATTGGGTGAGACCCAACAGAGACAATCTTGTGGACATGCACCAAAGAGTATATAATAGCCTTAACAACCACACTCAAAAATCTTTGTTGATAGATCGGTCGGTCGATCGACCTTTCAATCAACATCTCAAACCCGATCTAATATAAGACGTAGATACTCATATTCGAGTCAGACTGTCATGATGCAAAAGCATTTATGATCCGATTTTATGATTTCTACACTAGTTATTCAATCTATCGCTAGTTATTTTTTATAGCCTAGAAGTCTAGGCATCTTTATTTGCCAGACTAGGGTAGGTTTGTCCTTTCTTGGAACGTGGTAGAGTCGAAAAGACATACTCAATCATAACACATTTTTAATTGTTTCAAAAATTAAAATATGTAAGGCAAGAGGCTAGATAGGTTTCAGTTACCACCTTCTTAAAAAATTTGCTGCTAAAAGTTGGTAACAAGGAATTTTAATTTTACTTATAAGCTATTTTTTGGGAGGGCATTAATATCACAACAATTACGGATTTTGCCAGACTTATATGTCAGAATTCTCAAATTGTCTTTGGAATAAATAAGGATTAGAAAATGAAAAAACTTAGCAATATGATTTTGGGAAGGAAAGAGAAAATGAAATCGAGAAAACATAAGGAGATACTGAAGATGGCCTAATTATTTGAAGAGAAAACAACATTGAGCAAAATTTGAAAGGGAATTACTTTTATCATTATCAGCTTCAAATTTATTGGTTCTTGTGCCTTTTCCTAGTACCCTTATGTCTCACTGTATTAGTTAATTTAAAGATAAATTCCTTTATTTGTTTTTTTTTTTGGCATGCTTGTAAAGTATAAACCATGAATATATCCTTGTGCTCATACTCACACATAACAACATGGATCCAAGAAAAAACACAGAAGGAATGGAGGGGTGCAAATGGTAAAAATCGTCCTTATGTTTTAACATTCGGAAAAAGGGAATTATTATTGAAGTAATGATACAAACACATTTTCCATGTTTCATGTCATTTTTTTTGTTCATTGTAATTAATTATTGCTGAATATCTGTAGATGTTTTTTTTGTTAACGGTAACATGTTCAAATAATAAATGAGGCCCTCAATGAAAATTTTCCTAATACGAAAACTTCCCTTTGATAGCCTTATGTAAGGGCTACAATTGTTAACACTCTGTTCGAAATCAATTATTTCGGGCAAATTGGGGATTGAATTGAGATATTCAATTCACTTTTTTGTTGTTTGGAACAGGAGGGGATTCAAATCACAAAACTCCTATTTTGTGTTTGGAACACAGAGGGAATAGAAAGGTAATAAATTTTTAGACAATTATATCCTTAGCTTACAATGAAAAATAACCTATGCTAAGTGGTTTCACATGTGTTGGTGGCACCATATGGGGGTGGTGGTGTGTGATTAGCAGCGGTAAGTGGCGGTGTATGAGCATTGACGGTGGAAGTGATAAGATGGTCAAGTGATGGTAATGATGGTGGTGCTCGTATTGAGGTGTCATTAGTGGTAGGAATGGTGACACTAGTGATTGGTGGCATCAACGACGATGGCGGTGGTCGTGCAGCGTCAGTTGTGGTGTTTTACTATGGCATTGATGGTAGTCGACAACGACAACAGTGGTGATGGAGGTCGTGGAACGGTTTAACGATGGTACTGGTAGTAGTGGTGCTTAGGGCGTAACTTGTGATAATATTGGTGACATAAGGTACAGTGACAGTAGCAGAGACAATGATGGTACTGGTGTTGTGACATCAGCAATTGTGGTGGTGTGGCTTCAACGGCGGTGGTAACGAGGCAATCTTAGTAATGAGACAGTCTAATGATTGTAACGGTGGTTATGGTAGTGGTGGTATCCGGGTGTCACTAATGATATGCCAGTGATAATAGTCATGCTGGCGATAACAAAGACCGTGGCGGTGGTGATGATATACATGTTGATCGTGATAGAGTGGATATAGTTCCACCAGTGGTAATGGTAGTGATAATAACGGTGATAGCATTGGTGGTGGTGGTGGTGGTGTGGCAACAGAATTGACGATGACAATCTATTGATGATAATGGTGGTCGTGATGGTGATGTAACACGCTTGACAATACTGGTGACAGTGGTGGTGGTGGTGGTGGTAGTAAAGGTGGATACTGGTAAGTTCTTTGGGTGTACAGATTCAAGAAAGGGTTGGAGAGGTAAATAATTTTTTAAATTCATCTTAATCCAAATCCCATGAAATCTCACCATTTCTCATTGGATTGCACTCAGTAGAAATAAATTCAGTCAATTCAATTCCAATTCCTTTTTCAATGTTCCAAACAACAAAGTTTGAATATTTGAAATGAAATTTGATCAATTTCGTGGTTCTAAACACACCGTAATGAGATCTACATAATGGTTTAGTTATGCGAGACACCCCTAAGGTTACGCGCGGTTGTAGATTGCACTGTAAAATTTATTTTAGTTATTTCGCACCATAAACTTGTGTAAATATTGCATCTAACACCTTCGGCCATTTTTCGGACAAAAAACTTGTCAGAGAAGTAATGTGGCTCAATTTTGGGGGTCATTTTTGGCAATCCATCTTCATCTTCCATCTTTAGTTTTCAGTCACCGCACTATCGTCACCACCAGCACAACTCTCTCTCCACCACAACCACTGCGATCATAAATTGCCAGCAAACTGGTAACCATTATTTGTAAGCCACCACCGTCTCCATAAGTTTGCAGTCCTACCCCCACCCCCTTATCTCCCGTACCACCCAAACCACCACACCACGCCACACGCTGCCTCGTAAAGTACCACACTGTACGATCTTCAATCTCAATTCACCACACCACGCATGTGTTGGCCAATCTATCAACGGCCGCATTGGCATGAGGTGAACCAGTAGCGAAAGAACCGGGGGATCTAATTGAGGGCTAATTACCACCACCGAGGACCTCATCATAAGTGAAAGTGGAGGCGGTATTGCAGCGTTGTTTCTGGAGGTCGGTGGGGGCGGATATGAGATTGATGGTGGCAAGCTCGACCGAAGTGGGTGGTGGCGGTGAGATTGTGGATATGGCATGGTGGAGAGAGATGTGGTGTCGAATTAGAAAGAAAATAATGATTTGCTAAAAATGCCCCCCAAAAATAAGCCACTTTACCACTTCAGCGACATTTTTACTCAAAAAATGGTTGGAGGGTTTTATACATGGTATGCGGCTGTCGTACATATGAGGAGAAGAGGTGGTACTCACGATCATCCCTTGACAATCAATCTTGAACTCCACGTGCGATTAGTCGTCTTTCAGAGCTGAATACCTACGCTACTACGAGGAAAAGAAAGAAAAATTTTGCCTTTCTCTTTACAGAAATTAAGCCCGATTACTGCGGTGTAGTGCCATATTTAAAAATTAGCCAAGCTATGTCTGACAATTTTCGGTCATTTTATACCTCTTCTGCATGTTATTGCCTGTTAGAGCACGTACTTAATCTCCATTTAATGCACCAAATCAAAGAGAATTCAACTTTGGGAGAGGCTATTTCCACCCTTATATTATGCTAAATATGCTAGTAATAGTTTTAGCGACAAAAAAGTTTATAAGAAATTGAAAATAGCATTTCCTAACAACCTTGCCCAATTATCGTCACTTAGGGCCAAAGCCCGGTCTAGTATGTGACTGAGCTCAAATCTTAACTAGTGGGCTCTAGATAGGCTTAATGCTCGTATATTTGTTTGAGCCAAGCTTGTCCAACTGGAGGCCCAACCTCACATCACAAAACCAGTGCAACAAGTTCTTTTTGGTCAATAATGAAAGTATTCCATTAATTTAATTTAATGGTTTTATAGGAGCCGTTCCGACAATTTTAACACTCTCTAAAATAATTAAAAATTCCACCTAAATTGAACCTATGCTCTGTCCAGATTAATGAGTTTAGATCCATTAATATCTGGTACAAGAGGAGTCTAGTCTATAGATACTCAACATCTTGATGTGTGTACATATATGGCCAGCGAGATTACTCCCCTCAATAATCACTTGCTTTCTAATGTTATTATGCATAAATGGATAGACAAATTAAAATAACATATATCATGTAATATCGACTTCGTTGTTGCACTAATGCTTTCTACCTTTGTCATTTAATCGAATAAATGTGTACATAACATTATGCAGAATCTTTTGATGCTGGGTTCATTTCAGCGATTTCGAAATTGCTAATGTTTGTGCAGAAAATTGATCCAGAAAGTCAAAAGTATATGCAGTTGATTCTTGCCGTGCTCCAAAGGGGTTCATGATGCACATGCCTGCTCTAGATTTCAAATGATAAAGTTGAAATTTGTATCCAACAATTACAAAAAAAAAATAAAAATAAAAATAAAAAATTTGATCTCGTGGACACTGAGACAGCAGAAACTTATGTCTTTTGTTTACAAAACTTACAATGAAACTTTGTTATTCCAAGACAAGGATTGAAGAATCCCTTAATCAAAATCAAGGCCGCTAAACTGTAAAATAAGTAAGCCTCTCCATACCATACAAGTGCGCGTCGAGCCCATGCGAAGGGCTTTGTTAAGATATGACAGATTCCACCAAGTATACAAATTGAACCAAACCATACATGTCCTCTGATTATATCTTTCAAATCGTCTACACTAACAATCCATCATTCTCTGCCAAAGGGCGATTTTAGTAAATAACCGAATATAATACTTGGACTAAGGGTCAAGTTTTGGTAATTTTTCTTATATCTCCTCCTCCCAGAGCCCAGATAAAGTGGCTAGCGCTAACATGACATTACATCGTTGTTGTTTTTTGGCAACTACATTGTACTGTTGTTTGTTTTGTTACGAAAGCTTTTGAGGGCCTTCCTTCCAAGTTAAGAACTTATGGTCCTTGATTGTTACTGGAGTGCTGGGCATGAGATGACTAGCTAGGTCAAAAATATTGCATCACACAAAATCACATGCATCCACTCACTCGGTATCCTCCGTTACTGCTTTCGGAAAAATCTTTTGGTGATTTCCAACTGCAGCTAAAGTAAGCAGTCACCCAAGCCCTTGAAACACACATTAATCCTGTGCAAGTGTTCAACAATATGCAGCTACTTCGCACTCTTAAGATTTGTACCACCCAATTGTGTTTGGTAAGATCTTCCGAAAATGTCGCTGCAAAACTTCGGTTTATGATCTTTCGTCTATTAGGACAACGGCTTTGTTGATCGGAGGCAGTTTCACATAGACCTTCCGTTTAATTTATTTTCATTCTATGTTGTTATGTTATCTGTATCTTTTCTTATTTTGGTTTATATCTTTCATGTATTAGAACATCCGTTTTCGTGAATGTTATAGTGCATCAATTGATAGGCAATTTCACATAGACACTCGTCAAATTTATACATTTGTTTGATTGCTGTTATTCTACGTTGTTATCTTATCAATATCTTTTTTGCTTTTTTTTTTTAGTTTCTTGGTTGCTAGAAAACAAATGGTGCTCCAGGTCAAATAACATAAAAGTCATTTGAGCGTTTGAACCGCTGGTTCTATTTTTGAGGGTTTGAACTGCTGGTTCTATTTCTAATTTGGTAAAAAAACCTAGGGGTGGTTAGATTTCTTTCAAACTTTAATTGACCTGTGCCACTTATTTTGCATTACTTAAGCTTGAATTTTATCTAAAAATTAACAATTCTATAAATAACTAATAAGGAACATAGATTTTAAGGCAACTATCATATGAACTCAATGAGCAAACCCAAGTTTACATATAACACACTATCTACAAAGCGATAGTTACGGTAAATTAAACACCCATTTGTTTTTGTAAAAAATAAAAATTAAACTGATTTTGATTTTTGTTTTTTTGAAAACTGGAAGTCAAAACTGGAAGTGATTTCAAACAGACCATTAGTTTGGTTGTTGATTTCTACCACGAAACCTTCACTTAGATCCTAGAAGGACTAAGATATGAGATAATAATGCTTGTGGGAGACAAATGAAGATCTATTTTCCGTGGTTTTAGAGGCGAAAAAAGATTATATTAGTGGTAGTCCTTGTTAACAACAAAGCCTTGAAGTCTGAAACATGACTTCAATCACGCAAGCGCATGCATTCGAACTCCCAAACAATACGGACACCCAAGCGAGGCCCGACAGAAAGATTCACACACAACGCTTTTCTGTGAAAGTCCCTCCGCTTCATTGTTTTTCCCCCATTGGGCTTTACGCAAATCCTAGAATACAAGGTGAGCATTCGATAAGTAATTAATGACTCCCTCTTAACCATTAGCCTTTTCCTATTTGACATTTTGCTAATTCCTAGGACATATATAGTCAATGTAAATGTTGACTTCACTCAATATGCAACATTTCCAAGCTCAAGGCCACCTTTGGAAATAAGATTTGGACTGCCAAACTCAGTTGCTGCTTCAAAGAAAGAAAATGGCTGATGTGACTTTGTCTCCAATTTGTATTTTTCTCGGATTTGCATTTGAAAGTTGGCTATAAGCTGAGTGAATTAGGGGTGAAAGGCATGATATTGATGAATGAAATCATGAGTTTCCTCTCTCAACTTTCTCTTCCTCAATCTCTCTCCCTCTTTTCTCCGATGTCTCTTAAACGCTCGGTTCTTCTTCAATTACAGTAACTTGTTGCCTGATCTAGTAGTGTATTATCATTGATACACTGCACGTTGTTGTCCATGCAGCTTGACTTGTCAAACCATATTTATCTAATATAAGATTGCTATTTGAGCTTAATTCGACCTTTTCACGGGAATAAATCACAGGAAGTCAAAAGAAAAAATCAAATTAAATGGAAACCGTGAGGTAGTACTACTTGTGTTTGGAGTCAATCATGACGGGAATTATAACCGGGGAAATTTACAAAAAATCAAAAAAGGTATGAGATTATGGAATACGTGATTAGTGGCCCAGCATGCAATCAACAACACTAATAGTTCAACTATCAATAAAAAAAACAACTCTTATGCAAACCCTAACTGAGTAGACTTGAAGGAAATACGTCGCTGTAACACTTCGTAAGAAAATTTGGAATCAAAAAAGGCAAAAGAAGGAAGATACCTTCATTTTGGATATGGTATTTTCCGGTACTTAATTTGCTGCCCTTTATTGGTCAACTAGCCGCTCTATCACTCTCACCGAGCACTCAAACTTGAAGCGTTCTTTTTCCAAAAGCTTAGTTATATTTTTGTACTACTTCCAGATGTTGCCATAATCTAATCAAGAAATCTTATAATCTAACACCTTATTCCGCAATCTTGCCTGCCTATCCGAGTCCTCGGCCACTTGCGACCAAGAATCTCTATTTGTCATCTTTTTTCATCGAGTCCTAAATTTAATTAGAAAGTAGACATAGTGATGGGACATAAAAGAAGGTACTTTGGTTTGATATAAACGCTACAAACCGATGACACCTTTATCTTTTGGTGTCAGCTATCATAATGGCTGTACTGGCTTGGGTGTAATGGTAAAGAGTTGAGTTTGTATTAGATTTACTTGAAATGTTTTATAGTTTGAGAACTTATACAATATCTGCGAGCTTGAATATAATTACTTCCTCCTTTTTTCTTTCTGAGCACTAATAACCATATACGACATAACAGAATATAATAAGATATATACACTTTAAGTACTACTTTATAATATTTTCTTAGAGTGTTCGAGACATTAAGCAATATCTTTATAATACTAAAACAATTCAAGGTTCAATCACATTGATCCAATCAATATCTTTACCTACGTGCAAGATGAATTAGTTAATTGTGTGTGTGTGTGTGTGCGCGCGCGTGGTGCTAACAATGGTAAATTAAGGGGAGCCTGTTATGTGGTCTGAAAGGATGCATGGTTTCGGTAACACTAATAGTTCACATATCACTAAAAACAACTCAAATGCAACCCTAACTGAGCAAGCTTGAAAGGAAGTACGTCATTTTAACAGTTTTTAAGGAAATTTTGTAATAAAAAAGGCGGAAGAAGGACGATACTTTCAATTTGGATATGGATTTTCTGGTGCTTGATTTGTTGCGCTTTGTCGTTCAAGTAACATCTGCATTACCCTCACCGATCACTCAAGCTTGAAGCATTCTTTCTTCAAAAGCTTGGCTATGCTTTCATCCCACTTCCAAATGTTGCCATAATCTAACCAATAAATCTTGTATTTTGAAACCTTATTCTGCAATCTTGCCTGCCTAGCTGAGTCCTAAGCCACTTGCGACCAGAAAGCAGTACTTGTCATCATTACTATTGAGCCCTAAATTTAAATTTACCCAAAGTAGAGACAGTGAAGGGACATAAAAGAAGCTACTTAGGTTTGAAATAAACGCTACAAATGGTGACACTATTTTGTTGATGTCACCTACACCTTGAGTGAAGTCAACATTCAGTGAAGTCAATGGTGGCCTTGAGCTT
This sequence comes from Escallonia herrerae, assembly GCA_033070095.1. Lineage (NCBI taxonomy): Eukaryota > Viridiplantae > Streptophyta > Magnoliopsida > Escalloniales > Escalloniaceae > Escallonia > Escallonia herrerae. The sequence goes on along the minus strand of JAVXUP010002183.1, from coordinate 61,427 downwards.
GAGAAATTTTACACCTTGAGTGAAGTCAACATTTACACTGATTAAATGTATCATAGGAATTAGCAAAATATCAAACATGGATAAATCAATGGCAGAGAGGAGTCATCAATTACTCATCGATTATGTGCATGCTCAACTCGTATTCTAGAAATTTGTTCAAAGTCCAATAGGGCAAAGATATTGAGTAGAGAGACTTCCATAGAAAAGCCAGTGCGTGCATCTTTGTGTTGGGCCTCGCTTGGGTGTCTAGATTGTTTGTGTGATCGAAGTCATGTTTCACGCTTTAAAGGCTTTGTTGTGAGCAAGGACATTTACCACACTACAATATAATATATATTTTTTTTCACCTCTGATACCATGGAATAGTCAAATATAGATAGCTTGTTTCTTATTTTTTGCCTGCAATTTGGTTGTTCTCCGCAGCCTGAATTATTCCTTCTGATGCTTGTTTCTTATACTCTTGCAACATGTTTTCTCGTATTTCTTGTATATTGTGTATGACTTCATCATATAGGCACTATATTCTTGGTAGAGTTGATTATGTTTGTGTGTGATGTTGGTGGTAATTGTAGTCATAATCGTTTTGCCTTAGCCTGGTCACGGGGGGATATATGTTGCAATGCATTAGTTGTCTAAGGTGTGCCTCCAAAAAGACGTTGGAGAGTCAAGTCATTCATGTCATTTCATATCTCATCAAGGATATTTTCGACATTTTATCCCCTAGTTTATCCAAATTACGTCATTTTTGGAGCCTCTCCTTTGATAACGCACGTGAGGGATAGCAGCATGTTATTTGTTCCCGTACAACCATAATCAATTTGGTGTGACAGCCTTCAGTGTGAACAAGTGAGAAACAAATGCGCCTCATGATGGTCGTCCGACCATGCTTATCAGTGATTGATTCTTTACATTCTTTCAATGATGGTCGTTCGACCATGCTTTTTTGTGGAACATTTAGTCGAAGGGCATTCTTTTAGTCGGCGTAATATCCATATCACTCTAAACTCAACACCATTTGGTTGTTGGTGTAACAACATTTTTGGAATCATGAAACTATCTGCTTAATTAAGATAATCTTGACACTCGGCACTAAAAGATTTTTTGAATTGTAGCGCACGAGTACATATTAAATACAAAAGAACTAATTTATATGACATGTTTGCTTTGGAATTCATTACAAAAGATGTAGTAAATTACATCCTAAAATTGGATGTAGCTAATATTATTAACAAAAGTTATATTAACTACTTGGTATTGTCCAATATTAGTTACTAAAGATGTAGTAATACCAAGTTTGTGTCCTAAAGTATCACCCAAGAAAATCTTAAGTACCCAACATTTAGAAAGTACTAAATAGTAGCAAAACATTTACTTTCGTACCAAATAACTTCGATCGCTAATGATCATAGTCATTTAAAATTCAAAGGGTAATATCGTCAACATATAACTGATCACTTCTTCTATGAACCACTCATCCTTGACCACCTTCACCGGCTGTAAAATTAAAATGGAAAAAGAGATCTTTTTAGCCTTTGTTGATTTACTGTGCAATGAATAGATTGAAAAAGTTCAAAGTCGCGGTATTTATTTCACTCATATTATTTAAAGAAGAGTAAATGACCTTTTACTAATTTTCCTGTTTTTGGAAAATTGGATGTCACGCATAAAGTCATATCCTTGTTGGAGAGTTTAACACGCATAGATGAATAAAAAGTACTCACATCCGGGATTTCAATGGGAAAGTGCGCATTATATGGCTGTAGGGGAGTGGTGGTTGGGTTGATAATGGGGTTGGTGAAGGAGGTATGGCGGAAGGAGTGGTGGTTAGATCTGTGATGGTAATGAATGCTAGGTCAGATCTATGATGGTAGTGGTTCTGGGTGGGGTGAGGGCGATAATATTTGGTACAGTGGGGGGTAGTTATAGGTGTGGTAAGGGCAGTCTCAGTGTTTTTCGGTGAAGTGATGGTCGTGAGATGTAACAGCTTGAGAGTGGTGGTGGATGTTGTCCAGTGTGGTGGTGGGGTCAAATCTATGATGTTAATGGTGCTGAGTATGATCAGGGCAGTCATATTAGGTATGGTGAAGGTTGTGTTAGATCGAGGTGTGTAAGGGCAATGTTAGTGTCAAATGGAGAATTGGTCGTGGTGGGATATAACGGCTTGGGAGTGGAGGTAGGTGTTGCCCAACATGGCGGTGGGGAGTAGCAGCTGAGAGCGGTGGTTGTTGTGCAGCGCGGCGGTGGGTACTATCAAGCATGGTTGTGGGATGAAATGGCTGGGAGTGGTGGTGTTTGTTTTTCTTTTTTACTTTATCATTCCATGTCATCATGTGGATGACATTGACAATCAACTATTGTAGCGAGAGAGAAAAGGACGTCCACACTTTACGATAAATTTTCAAAAAGACAGTCATACTCTTAGATTTTTTTACGTCTTTCAGCTTTCGTTAACCTTCGGACTTACTCGATTTTAAAAACAAATACTTAGGTACTTGTTTGATATTTCTTAAAGCAATTTTTTCAACTGTTAGTATCGCTTACCTATCTAGGTGCTGAAAAAAGAAAGTGTAAAAATATTTGTAAGCACGATTTAAATTTGGCATTAGTCCTATAATGTAAATTTTTTGGGCCAAGTATAGATACTTCTAACACTAGGGTTTTCACTTTCTCCCGATTTCTTCTTCTCCTTCGCTAACTCCACTACTCAACTCCTTTGCCTCTGCTCAACTGATTGCCTTCCACCACCTCCATGTGTCCTACCGCCTAATTTTTTCGACAGAGCTACCAGGTATGTCGCTTGTTTTTCATTTTCTTTTAATCGTTCGCTTGTCATGTTCTGCTATTTTTTTTAGCTTTTCCCGACAATTTTTTTTTTGTAGAGAAGTGTTGGGAAAGAGCTATAAAAGAATTAAGTTCTTTTTTTATATATACAAATTGAACTCACCATCACTCTAATTTTAGCAGACATCTTCTTTTGAGAATCAGTAGGCTATTCATTCATGCACTAGACAAATTCACTGTACCATGACTCACCAAGAAAGAGAAGAAATGAATACAATCATACATTGTCATCATGGGTATGTGCCAAGAGATGTGAAATTAGAAGTAACTTTTTGTTCGTAATAGTTCAGGAAAAGTATTGTCATCGTTTGAGAATTGGTTTTTCCTTTTCTGTAAGCTTCTAAATACTCTTTCCCTTTCTGCATATCCGTTATCGTGATAATCTGGTGATTTTATGAACAATAAATAGTATGAAGACAATTTGTAGTATGAACATAATTGACGAGTTTCATTAACAACAGATATTAATCTACCATTGTTCACTCTAAAATAGAAAATGGATTATATACATATATATAACTTGACTGTACCATACATAATTAAGCAATTCATCTTGAGCATAGATAAAGATATTGATTGAATCAACGTGATTGAAGCTTGACTTGATCTTTTAGTATTGTAAAGATGTTGTCTAATATCTTGCATACTCTAAGAAAATGTTATAAAGTAGTACTTAAAGTGTATATACTTTATTCTATTCTATTATCTTATATATATTTATTAATGCTTAGTTAGAAAGATGGTAAGTATCTTCAAGCACGCAGTATTATATATGTTCTCAAACTCGTAAGAAGACACGTGCACTTACTTGACTTTCTTGTAACTTTTTATGATCAAACTCAACTTTTTTATCATTACACCCAAGCCAGTTCAATCATATTGATAGCTGACACCAAAAGATAGTTGTGTCATCGGTTTGTAGCGTTCGTATCATAGTTGTGTCATCGGTGCTTCGTAAAACCTGACTTTTTTTTTCTTTTTTAAAATAAAGATGCTTTAATAATGCAATTAAGCAACTAATATTTAAAATCTTTAATACACTCAATTTAGTACGTTTGATAACGTTAAACTTTTTATCACTTTAAAACTAATTCATACCAAAGTTTTAAGTTAACAGGATATAAGGGGTGTGTGATAAAAGAATTCAATACTTGAAACTGAAAATTTTCGGTGGTTCCAAGTTAAGAGCATTTGAAAGTGTACTCTTTCTATCACTTAAGATAATAAGTATTATGTTAATTGAGGGCCAACGTGTTAAGTCACCCACAGGAGAGTTGTCAGTTATTACTAAGCACACTCAACACTAGGTCATCATAACATTTTAACCACAAGTGATTAATTTACCCTCACTGCCTCACCATCTGCCACTTGAGTTGATATGACTTTTGGCTCTGTCTGCACTTCAGCCGATGCAACGATCTCTTCTCATAATATTCTCGTGAAGGCATATCTTATATGCCACCTTAATTGCAGGTTCACAATTTCATGCTTCTCTTCTCATAGTGCTTTATTACGTGGATGTCGCTTACTATGTGAATGCAATTTGGTCTTTTCCTCATTTGTTCTCTCTAAATTGGATCCTTCTTTTGGTTTATTTATAGTAAACGGGTTTTATAATTCGTTTGATCTGGGCTTTGAAATATGAGAATTGCTTTATGAGTCTAGTCCCCATGCTGACTTTTTTGCTAGCTAGAGTTCAACCAGGAAGACCCTTAGTAGGTATTCATGGCTTGACTAGGTTGTTGGATGCTTACTACAGGGGCAGACAAGATCTAGTTCTCTTTACCTTCCCTGAAGTAGTTGAATGAGTAGGAAGAAATGACATTAAGGAAAAATGACAAATGACTCTCCACTTATGTATCTCAGGTTTGTAAATCGACCCTTTGAATATTAATTTTGACAATTGAACCCCTTCGTCTATAAATGAACTCGGCTAAAATTTGACACGGAACTCTAGTAATACACCCAACTTTACTAAAATGCGAAATTGATATGAAAAAGAAAACTATAAAATCTAATTAAACCAAACCCCTCCTCTACCCTATCCCTCTCCCTTCCTTCATCTACCCGCCCTCGCTGTTGCTGTCAGTAGATCGATGGCCTCTCCTTCCCTATACCACACCCCCACACACCACGCCCCCGACGCCCCACCCTATGTTCCCCTTGTCGATGCCATCCATCATCGACCAACGATGATCGAGGCTTGGTGGCTATAGTTTGAGACATATTTGTTGTGCTGATTTGTTGCGGTGGTTATTTATGGTGGGAGGTTAGTGGTTGTGGTCTATTTTTATGGTGATTGGTTATAGTGGCAACATGCGGTGGTGGATTTGGCAGATTTCAAATATGTGGGTATTGTGCTGGTGTTGTTAAGGATAGTTGTGGGTACGATGGTGTTGGTTTGGTGACGGTAGTATTATGGCAGTGGTTCAATGGTTTGGGTTAGTGGTGGTGTTGAAAGGTTTATGGTAGTAGTTTGAGTATGGTGGTTGTTTGGTGGTTGGGATGGGTGTTGGGTTTTGTGGTTAGTGGTGATACTAATGAGGTTTGTGGCCGCAGGATAAGCAAAGTGGTGATTTGGTGATTTGGGTAAGTGGCGCGTTCACTGGTATATGGTGGTACTGATGGGTTCGATTGGTGTGCTTGAGTTAACGGTGGTGGTGCTTGAGTTGCAGGTGGTTGTGAGTGTGGCGGCGGTGATAGTGCTTGAGTTGGTGATGAAAAACTGAGGAAGAGAGAAGGTTTTGGAATTATCGGATGAAGGGGCACTTGAATCTTTTTCATGTCAATTCAAAGATTAATCTGTTAAAATTGATTAATTATACCAAATTAATAGACAAATGCAGCCAATGCAGCCAATTGTTGAAATTAGTACCCAAGGGGTCGATTCGCAAGCCAAAATACTTGAGGGGGCCATTTGTCATTTCCCACATTAATGATTTAGAAAATGTGAGATGGTCAAATTGCCATGATGATTTGCTGGCAACACCAAATCTCGACCGCACTAGAGCCACCTCTACAATCATTACGTGTCTTTTGCTAGGACCACTACAATTATCACGACCTAGTAGTCGATATGGTCATCACCAACACCAGCACCCCACGGAAACATCACCTTCACCGCTCTATGACCGCTACCATGAGCACCATGTCGCCACCAACAAACTTTATAACATCAGGTCGTCATGAACCACTACCGCCACCACGATCAACACCTTTTTGCCACCACCACCACCGCCGCCAACACAACATATTTTTGGTAGTAAAATATAATAACCTACAAACATAATTTCTCTCTCAGTACGTCTCCATTTGACTTGGCACGAATATTAATGATATAAGTCACATATTGTGTATTTTCTATTCTATTTCTAGAGAGAAAGGTGAAGGAAGTGGGTCAAGAGAGAGAGAAAATGAATTAGTGGATGGTTAAATGTGGAGAGAGAAATATAATATAAAGTGTAAAAAGAATAAACATGAAAAAATACATACAGAATCTTTCCTAATTTGAAAAGTGAAAGACATATGGTGTATACAATTTTGGTAAAGGGTGTACACAATTTTGGTAAATTATACACATTTATAAATAAAACATTTTCAAAACATCTGGTTTTAATTTACCAAACAAGTTAACTTATCCTTCAGTGGTAAGATTATACACATTTATAAATAAAACATTTTCAAAACATATGGTTTTAATTTACCAAACAAGTTAATTTATTCTTCAGTGGTAAAAATTTAGCCATTTAAACTTTTTAGTTTTACAAATTCAAAGCTTAACATTTTAGCATTGAAATTATAATTCTATCAAATAACTCCTAACTTAGGCTTACGTGCATCATAAATTTCGCAAAGACTGCTAACTGTGTCACTAGGGGTGGCAATTAAGACCCAAATTCATTTACCCGTCCAAATTCGCCCACTTAAAACTTACCCAAACCCACTATTTTAATAATTGGGTCACTAATTATATAACCCAATAACTCACGAATTTAAGTGGGTTGTAAATGGGTGCCCGTTTAACCGTTACGTCAAAAAAAAAATCCAGTTAATGTTCTTAAAATCCAACTAATTCCATAAATCATGTCGAACCACCCAACGACCACCACCACCGCCGACCACCATCCAAAGGTCGCATCCCATCGAACCTCCATACAGAGACCACCCACCCAACGACTGCCGACCACCACCCAACGACAGCCGACAACTACCCAAAGACCGCCGACCACCATCCAAAGGTCGCCGACCACCGCCGAACGACCAACGACCGCCGACCTTGAAAAACCTACAACCACCAGATAACCATCGCACCACCAAGAAACCAACAACCATCACCTTTATGAAAATCACAGCACCGCCCACACACCTACCAACAAACACCACCCCAAAACCACACGATCGCAGAAAACCCAACACCACAACCATCGCAGAACAACCCCCAACCAAGAACAACCACCAAAGGATCTCAATAGAGATTAAATTAATCCATGCAGATCTAAAGAATGTTGAAGTGGAACCACTCGCATATCGTGATCTCATCTTTGGATACCCTATCAACCATTGTCCATCGTGGTTGCTGTTAATTATATTTTTGTGATGGTGGCCGTGTTAATGGGACGGTGGTTATGGTAATGGTGGAATCTGTGGATGAAGATGGGGAGGGACAGAGAGAGAGAGAGAGGTGAATGTCTGCTAAAAATGAACAACGGGTTAAAAATGAGCAAAGGGTTCCTGAGCCAGTCACTGTAATAGGAGGTTTCTTTACAAGTGCAAGGCAAGGAGCAAACGAAAAACAAGGGAATAATAATATTCTTCAACTTTAATGGGTAATACCACTACGTCCACTCACTATACCTGAGACATTATCATAATTGACCAAAAGAAACACAATCACAGTTAACAGTTTCAATGCAATGACTCTTACACCCTCCCTGATGGGTTTGACTCTAGTACCCCCAAACTCAACGGGTTTAGGGATACCATCTCAAAGAACACAAGTATTTTTGTGCCGAATTAAGGTGCTAATGAATTTGTGAGGTTCCTTAATTTATCAGCTCACAAGCTCATGTTGTTGTGGTTTTTTTGTACGTTGGGTTCTCTATTATTAAGGATGATATTTGGCTACCAAAGGTGCCTTAATTTATGAGGTTCCTTAATTTATCAGCTCATAATGGTAATACATTTTTGTGAAAAATCATTTGGCCTACTTCTTTTTATAATCTCTATTAAGGATGATATTTGGCTACTGATATAGCTAAAATATCCCCCTAACGAACTTATGACACGTGGCATGGATAACTTTGAGCGGAACTGAGGAATCTGTATCGGGACAGAGTCTGAGAGAGGTGATAGAATCCGTTTAGGACTCAACTACTAAAAGGATAAGTCCTAGTAGGACTCTAATACATGAGGGATCAGCGAGAAAAGAATCCTAAAGGAGAGAGGAGTCTGGAAATGGCCTACATAAGGGAAAAATCCTCAGGTACACAGACGAGTTCACACACAAGCACCCAGTGCATTTTTACGCTATTCAGAGCTCTACCCTAGTAGCGACGTTCTGACTTTAGCATCAGAGCCGCCTCCACCGGAACATCCCCGGTGGTCACTCCGTGTTCTATTTTGCAGGTCTATTTCCTAGCCGTGGATCCCGATCAATATTCTAGCAGCAACATTTTTGCGCCATCCGTGGGACCGACAGGGAACATGGCAAGGAAATCATTTTCAGACGCTCCTGCAGCCAGTCGCTCCGTCCAAAATCGGCGAGAAAGATCAAGTTGCTCCCGCCGAAGAGGGCGTCACCACCAACACCATTCCAGTAACGACTGGATTAATGTGACCTCAGTCACCCCGAATACAACTGACAGTTCCCAGGGAACTCGTTCCCTGACCCCTCTTCTAAAGAGGGGAGATTTGCGCCATCGCCTGACCCGAAAGCTATTTAATACTCCGAATGCAGACCTGACCAGAGAAGTCCATGAACTTAAGGGCGTGGTGACTACCTTACAGAAGAAGCTCGAGGCGGTGGCCCCGACGATTTCTACGAACCAGACACATCTGGATCCCAGCGACCTTCGCCTTAGACTGACCTCAAGGTCCGGCTATGGTCGAAGTCATAAATCAGAGACTGATCCCAGCTATCAGCCAGGACATGTCGCCAGAAGCGAATCATATCTTCGACGAGAGAAGTCAATAAAGGACAGCACGAATTCGCCTCCCGCGGTAAACGACAAAATTCGAGGACGACGCTGCGCGGAGCAAAAACATTGTCCCCAAGGACGAGTTCATGGCCCCGGACGAAAAGTCCATCCCCAAGGGCGAACCTCTCGCAAACCCACCTCCGGGCCATGCCCGGAGGAATTCACTCCTCCCAGGGATGATTCGGGATACCCCCTGTCCAAAGAAATTGAGAATGCGAAACTCCCTCCTAATTTTCGGATGCCGCAGTGCGACTTATATGATGGGAGCGGAGACCCCGGAGAGCACGTCTACCAGTTCCAAACAAATATGCTGCTCCTCCAAGTCTCGGATGCCGTCATGTGCCGGGCTTCCCAACCACTTTGAGGAAGGCGGCGCATGCGTGGTTTAAGTCCCTACGACCCAGGTCCATCCATTCCTTCACCCAGCTATCTGACTTGTTTCAGAAACATTTTGTGAGCACCCGAACTCGGAGGAAGAATTCGGCTAGTCTCCTCAATGTTGTCCAAGAAAGGAACGAATCTCTGTCGCGGTATTTGGGACGTTTCAACGCGGCGACATTAGAAATAGACAACCTGGACGAGTCAGTAAAGTACACAGCTTTTATGCGCGGGCTTCGTCCTACAACCAAGTTTGCATTTGCGGTAAATAAGAGCCCCCCTGGAAACATGAGCGGCTTGTTGGATAAAGCCAACAAGTACATCCAGGCCGAAGAATACTTGGAAACCCACAAAGAACACAGAGGAGACAATGGGCAAGGGCAAGAAAAGAGAGCCCGGGAAGATAGTCCAAGAAGTGGACGGGGTTCTAAGCGTTCAAGGAGAGATGAAAGGCGCCCAAAAGAAATGTTCGACATGAAGAATCTGACGCCATTGAATGCTAGACCATCGCAGATTCTCCATGAGATAAAGGATAAGGAGATGCTGGAAAGACCAGAGAAGATGAGGTCGGCGCCCAGTCAGAGAGATAGGAACTTGTGGTGCCATTACCACAATGACCATGGTCACACTACCGACAAGTGTGAATCGCTCAAGCGCGCAATAGAGGCTCTTATCAAACGGGGACATCTGCGAGGGTATGTCAATCGAAGAAATGAAAAGAGGGAAGACACCCCCTTAGCAGGAAGAGAGGAAGTGCGAGAAAATGCGGGCGTCATCAATACTATCTCAGGAGGAATCGCGGCAGGAGGCTCTTCCGGACATGGACGAAAAGCTTACGTAAGGGAAGTCCTCACAACTATGGGACCGTCGACAAAAAAGCAGAAGAAAGAACCGGCCCAGACAATATCCTTCTCTGATGATGATGTGGGAGACACAAGAATACCTCATGACGACCCCCTAGTAGTCACACTTCGGGTGGGAAACTTCGACGTGAAAAGAATCCTCGTAGATAATGGAAGCTCAGCGGAAGTACTCTTTTACGAGGTGTTTCAAAGAATGAACATCCCATCCGACCGCTTACGGAAGATAGATACGCCTCTATACGGTTTTTCTAACCACCCTGTCGTTTGCGAAGGAATTATTGCATTACCAGTGACTGTAGGTGCCCCTCCGAACCAAGCTAAGCTGATGCTAGATTTTGTGGCGGTACGTGTTCCTTCAGCATATAATGCAATTTTGGGCCGAACAGCATTAAACCAGTTAAGGGCTGTGGTATCAACATACCACATGAAAATGAAATTCCCCACGGAGAATGGAGTTGAGGAAGTCAAGGGAGACCAGGCGGTGGCTCGACAGTGCTACCTGGCGTCATGCCGAAACAGAGCCAATGAAACCCTCATGATTGAAGATTTGAGGGATGAGACCAAAGTCGAAAGAGGCAAGCCCGCCGAAGACCTCTTTGATATCGAGCTGTACCCAGGCAACCAAGAGAAAACAGTAAGGGTAGGGACAGGACTGTCAGACGACCTCAAGCTCAAGCTTGTGGACTTATTGCGGAGCTACTCAGATATCTTTGCTTGGACGGCATCGGATATGCCCGGGATTGATCCGGAAGTGATCACCCATAAATTGAATGTGGACCCGCTCAAGAAGCCGGTCAAGCAAAAGAAGAGAACCTTCGCTCCAGAAAGACAGGTAAAAATCGAGGAAGAAGTTGACAAGTTGTTGGCAGCCGGATTCATCGAGGAAATATCATACCCTGATTGGATCGCTAATGTCGTGATGGTACCCAAGTCGAGCGACCGTTGGCGAATATGCATCGACTTCACTGACCTCAACAAGGCCTGTCCCAAGGACAGTTACCCGCTACCACGAATTGATATCTTGATTGATGCAACTTCAGGTCATGAGCTGTTGAGCTTTATGGATGCATATTCTGGCTACAACCAGATCAAGATGTGCATGGACGATATTCCCAAAACTGCCTTTATTACAGAACGAGGATTATATTGCTACAAAGTCATGCCTTTCGGACTAAAGAACGCAGGGGCAACTTATCAGCGCCTTGTTAACATGATCTTCCATGATTCAATTGGGAAAAATATGGAGGTATACGTGGATGACATGCTGGTGAAGAGTGTAAAAGCATAGGCTCATGTGAAAGACCTCAAAGAAACCTTTGAAATCCTGAGAGCTTATAACATGAAGCTAAACCCACTCAAGTGTGCGTTTGGCGTAGCGTCGGGGAAGTTCTTAGGATTCATGGTATCTCAGAGGGGTATTGAAGCCAATCCAGAGAAGATAGGCGCCATTCATGCCATGAAGTCGCCTAAGACAATCAAGCAGGTTCAGGAACTCACAGGAAGAGTAGCTGCTTTAGGAAGGCTCATGTCCAAATCAGCAGAAAAATGCCTTCCCTTCTTTAAGGCTATCAGGAAGGCGAAAGATTTCGAGTGGACAGAAGAATGCCAAAAGTCGTTCGAGGAATTGAAGCGTTACTTATCGTCCCCGCCGCTTCTTACAAAGCCAATCACTGGTGAAGACTTGTTCATATACCTATCGATTAGTGAGGTTGCGGTGAGCACGGTCTTGATCAGAGAAGAAGAAGGCAAGCAAAGACCTGTTTATTACATAAGCAAGGTCCTGCAAGACGTGGAGACCAAATACCCTCGAATAGACAAAGTGGCCCTTGCCCTCGTCACATCGGCTAGAAAACTGAGACCATATTTCCAGTCACACACCATCGTTGTGTTGACCGATCAGCCACTGGGGAAAGTACTCCAAAATCCTGATGCGTCCGGGAGATTGGTAAACTGGTCGGTGGAACTGGGTGAATTTGATATCAAGTACCAACCCCGTACAGCAATTAAGGCTCAAGCCTTATCAGATTTTGTTGTTGAGTGCACAATACCGGAAGACCCCCAGCAGTTGATTCTTTCTGAAGTTTCGGATCCTTGGCTTCTTTATGTCGACGGTTCCTCAAAGGTTGGAAACAGCGGAGCCGGGCTTATACTTATCAGCCCCGAAAAGTTCAAAATTGAGTATGCCATTCGCTTCAACTTTCAGGCATCAAATAATGAAGCGGAATACGAAGCGCTATTAGCAGGAATAAGGTTGGCACAATCTCTGAAAGTCGACTCCCTTTCCGTACACAGCGACTCCCAGTTAGTTGTGAATCATATATTGGGAGAGTATGGAGCGAAAGATAATAGAATGGCCCAATATCTCCAGGCCGTGAAGACGGAAGCCGCCAAGTTCAAGAATTTCGCCATCCGCCACATACCGCGAGACCAAAATACCCAGGCAGACTCACTGTCAAGACTGACCTCCGAAGACATTTCGGAGTTCTCACGTGCAATATACATTGAGTTCCTCCAAGAAAGAAGTTATCCAGCTCTCAAATGAAGTGGATGTGATAGAGTATGAACCGTGCTGGATGGACCCAATTATTCAGTACCTCGCATCGGGGGCGTTACCTATAGAGAGAAGCGAAGCACGTAATTTACGTGCTAAAGCTGCTCGGTTTGCCCTTATAGATGGTGTGCTATACAAGAAGTCTTTTAGCCTGCCATACCTAAAGTGCCTGACCCCAAAAGAGGCAGATTATGCGCTACAGGAGGTTCATGAAGGTATTTGTGGACAACACTTGGGTGGAAGAAATCTAGCGCACAAAATCTTGAGGCAAGGCTATTACTGGCCAGGGATGTAGAGAGACGCGATAAAGTTCACGAAAAGGTGTGACCAATGTCAAAAATTCACTCCCCTTACACACACACCGGCAGCGCCCCTTAGTATCTTAACTTCCCCAATTCCGTTTGCAATGTGGGGGATGGATATTTTGGGCCCCTTTCCGATGGCTATCGGGCAAAGGCGATTTGTGATAGTTGCCATCGACTACTTCACAAAATGGACTGAGGCCGAACCGTTGGCTACCATAACGGCGTCGAAATGTGAAGAGTTCTTCTGGAAGAACGTTGTCTGTCGCTTCGGGGTTCCAAAGATCCTGATCACCGATAATGGGAAGCAATTCGATAATTCTAACTTTCGAAGCTTTTGCGAAGGTCTTTCTATCTGTCTCCGTTTTACATCAGTCGCTCATCCCCAATCCAACGGACAAACAGAGAACATGAATCGCTCAATCCTTCAAGGGTTGAAGAGAAAGCTGGACGACGCTAAGGGGGCATGGGTTGATGAACTTCCGAAGGTACTTTGGGCATACCGCACAACACCTCATTCGGTGACAGGCGAGACACCATTTCTGCTGTGTTTCGGGACAGAAGCGCTGCTGCCCGTAGAAGTGGGCCTCCCCACTGTTCGAGTGTTGCAATTTTCGGAAGCAGAAAACGAGGAGAATCTCAGAGGAAATCTGGATTTGTTAGATGATGTGCGAGCCCAAGCCTTAGATCGGGTGATTTCAACGAAACAACGAGTCGCGCGATTCTACAATCGAAGGGTTCGAATGAGGATATTTAGAGTTGGGGATCTAGTCCTCAGAAAATTGGAAGTTTCAGACCCGAAGGCTGCTGTGGGCAAGTTGTCGCCAAACTGGGAAGGACCTTACAAAATATCGAAGGTGCTTAGACCAGGCGCTTATTCACTTGAAACACTTTCAGGAGAAGCGATCCCGCGAACATGGAATGCAGACAACTTGAGGCAGTACTACCAGTAGAGTCTTGTATCTGTTACAAGACGTTTTCCTTTTTGGGGGGAAAAGGGGGATAGAACACAGAAGGATAGTAGAGATGAAGTATTTCAATTATAATAAAAATCTTCTTCATCTCCTTCAGTCTGAAGTATATCGTTTCGTCTACTTAATATTAAGATCTTTACCATTATTGGAAAGAAGTACTGCTTACATTATCCCAACGATGAATGGTTAGCTCGGATAACGATATCCATGTTCCCAAGAACGACGTACATTCAATGCCCGGGCAGACTTCCCGAGTAGACTGCCCGATCAAGTAAAACCACGAATGATGCTCAAGCAAAGTATCACCCATTGTGATAGGGTAAGACACAAGTTTTACCTAACACGGTCTAGCTTTAGTTCTAGCCCGAGAAACGGCAAAACCATGTGGGGGATCGTCGCCCCACCCTGTTTTGTTAATTCGAAATCTGGCCGAGCGTGAGTGCGAGGCTTCTTTGCCAGCCCTTAGCTGACGATAAGGGTTCGCTTCAAAGTAAAACCACGAATGATGCTCAAGCAAAGTATCACCCATTGTGATAGGGTAAGACACAAGTCTTACCTCACACGGTCTAGCTTTAATTCTAGCCCGAGAAACGGCAAAGCCATGCGGGGGATCGTCGCCCCACCCTGTTTTGTTAATTCGAAATTAGACCAAGCGTGAGAAAGAGGCTTCTTTGCCAGCCCTTAGCTGACGATAAGAGCTCATGTCAAAAGTAAAAACAGCGCAAAAAATGAAATATCCAAAACAAGATTGTTTCCCATTCACAAGCCTCTGAGGCAACACAAGTATTAGGGGCACATCAAATGGAAATTGCAAGATAGGGGAATAAAGGTAAGTTGTCCTAAGATACAGGAGCATCCCCGAATCGGACACTCTTCTCCCCGGGAGAAATAGCATCCCCAGCTTCAGTAGGCACGGCCGTTTCACCAGACGGCGACTCAAAGCTGGGCACCACAACGTCGTCCAAGAAAAGGTCTGGATACTTGGCCATCGTTAGTTCCTTGGCTTTTTGGAAGCCCTCCTGAAAGATGGAAAGCCCATCTTCAGTCCGCTTCCGGAGCCATTCATCACCAGCTGTACCATCAAGGAACGCATGGATGGCCTTGTTCCCGACCTCCGACTTTTCATGCCTCAGCTTCTCACATCTTTCTTCCAGACGACCAAGCTTGGTAAGCAGATCAGCATTCTCCGTCTTGAGGTTCTTGACCTCCTTATCAAGTCTGTCAGCCTTGCCTTCGGCTGCTCTCTTGTCAGTCTCAGCATTGCGGGCCACGTCCATCGCCATCGAGAACCTGTCTTGCATCTGGCTGCTATAGCAGTATGCCTGAAAAGGAAAGAGAAATGAAGACAATTATGGGGTAGGAAGAAGAGTTTAATTGACAGCCACAAAAAGAGGGAAGTAATTCAAATTACGTTGTAAGCAGCCTGGACGTGCGCCATAGCAAAGGCCTCATGAGGCTGGTTTTCTAAGATTAGTTTATCACTTGGCAACACCCCGTGAGCTAAGTGTTGAGCAGAGACATGCGAATGGGGCATTCCCAAGTCGCCCCTCTTTATGGTCCATCTGGGACGGAAAATGGGATCCTTCTCGATGGGAAGATCCTCAACCACCAGCGGGGGTACTGGAGGAGTTGGAGCGCGAAGCCTTTTTACAAGGGGGAAGAACCTTCCCCTGTCCTCTCTTTCCTTTTCCCCTTCAAAGCCTTTTGCAGCAGACCCAAAAAGTCACCTTTTGCACCTCCTCCTTTGCCAGCCATTTCTGTAAAAAGAAAAGGGTTAAGGAACATGTTTACAATTACTTAGGAAAGGAATACATAAACATGGCTTTAGACTCTACCTAAACTTGGGGTCCTAGAAGACGACGTATCTATCGTCGGGTCCTGAGCCTTAGGCTTCGAAATAATTCGAGGTTCTAGAACAGGAGTTGGAGAAACAGGCATGGCGGAGGCAGGAGGAATGAGCCTCGCATGCCGCATCTCTTGATCTGTAAGGGGCTCATCAATATTGAGAACACCCCTCCTCTTTATGTGATCAAGCAGTTTCTTTGTCACAGCATTGGGAGATAAGAACCCATCCTTTTTAAAATATTTACAGAAACCGTTCCACTTTCTTGGGAACTCCCATTTGCCGCTTGGCCTCTGAATGAAGAAGTATCGGGAGTGCCAGCCTTTGTTGGACTTGGGACCTCCCTTTATCACTCTGATTCAGTTATGAATATAATACCAACCATCACCTTTGGCCACACTCTTTATAAAGCATACTTCAAGGTATAATCTCATGAAATCATCCACAGTCACTGGATACCCTGAGGTCTGCACAAGATAGATCAAGCCAACTAGTTTTCTCCATCCGTTGGGCACAAGTTGACCTGACGCCATTTTATAGTGGTTGAAAAAGGCAACAGCAAAGGGGTGCATGGGAACCCTATAGCCAGATCTAATCTGACCTTCGTAGACACTCGTTTCCAAGTTCGTACCATAGTTGGCAGGCTCTTGGAGTGCAGGAACCCGAGCAGAAAAGGGAGGAGGCAAAGGATACTCTTTCAAAAGCTCGACTATGCTTTCTTTGGTCATCTTGTTCCTCTTCTCATCTGCGGCAAACCAAGTGTCTTCATCAAATTTATCCTCGGCTTCATCCTTGATTTCCCCAAGGGCATCTCTATGGCGAAACGAAGTGCTGGTTTGGGGAGTAGAAGTTCCTACTTGGCTCCTAAAAGTTGAGGTACCTACTTGTGAAGATCTACTTTCAGAATCACTCTCTAAATTGTTCTCTGTGGAACTACCGGAGGGCGACGAAGAACTACTCGAAGTGGCTGAAGACATATTCTAACAGAAGCTACGGTGTGGAGAGCTATGAAAAGGAAATAGATATGTGCCGAACAGGAAGAAAAGAAGAGAAACTTACTTGTTAACAGATGAGCCGAACAGAGTGAGAGTGAGTAGCAGGGGGCAAATGAAGAGAGGAGTCCAAATATATAGAAGAGTGTTGGAATAACCGCCCCTACGAAGACGGCAACATTCAAGACACGTGTCATCCGGGATTCCCGGAGCATTAAATTTTGAAATTCAAAATGTAACCGCCTCAACATTCAAGACGCCTTCATGGTTCCCTGACACGTGGCAAGACAAAAAACTGATCCACTCCCGAGCAAGGGTACATGACCAATGGTATTCGACCGGGACGTCCGACCAGAGGTCCCGCCCAGACCTCCCGAGCAGGATGACAGGCGAGATGTCCCGACCTGGACGTCCGACCAGATGTCCCGACCAAGACGTCCGACCAGAGTTCCCGACCAGGACGTCCGACCAGATGTCCCGACCAGGATGTCAGACAAGAGGTCCCGACCAGGACGTCCGACCAGATGTCCCGACCAGGACGTCCGACAAGAGGTCCCGACCAGGACGTCAGACAAGAGGTCCCGACCAGGACGTCCGACCAGAGGTCCCGACCAGGACGTCCTACCAGATGTCCCGACCAGGACGTCCGACCAGATGTCCGGACCAGGACGTCTGACTAGATGTCCTGACCAGGACGTCCGACCAGAGTTCCCGACCAGGACGTCCGACCAGATGTCCGGACCAGGACGTCCGACCAGATGTCCCGACCAGAGGTCCCGACCAGGACATCCGACTAGAGGTCCCGACCAGGACGTCCGACCAGAGGTCCCGACCAGGACGTCCGACCAGATGTCCTGACCAGGACGTCCGACGAGAGGTCCCGACCAGGACGTCCGACCAGAGTTCCCGACCAGGACGTCCGACCAGAGTTCCCGACCAGGACGTCCGACCAGAGTTCCCGACCAGGACGTCCGACCAGAGTTCCCGACCAGGACGTCCGACCAGAGGTCCCGCCCAGGACGTCCGACCAGAGGTCCCGCCCAGACCTCCCTAGCAGGACTCCCGACCAGGAAGTCCGACCAGACCTCCCGACCAGGATGTCCGACCAGACCTCCCGACCAGGATGTCCGACCAGACCTCCCGACCAGGAAGTCCGACCAGACCTCCCGACCAGGATGTCCGACCAGACCTCCCGACCAGGAAGTCCGACCAGACCTCCCGACCAGGAAGTCCGACCAGACCTCCCGACCAGGATGTCCGACCAGAGCTCCTGAATAGACCTCCCTAGCACATGCTTCTGAGTGCGGAATTCTAAAAAGTTCCGCTGAATGACAAACCTGGATAATTCATAGCTGAACTGCCTTCGGTCAGTTGTTACACATGTGCCTTTAACCGTTCACTCAAGGGAACCGTCAAAGGCAGGGGCATTATGATATAGCTAAAATATCCCCCTAACGAACTTATGACACGTGGCATGGATGACTTTGAGCGGAACTGAGGAATCTGTATCGGGACAGAGTCTGAGAGAGGTGATAGAATCCGTTTAGGACTCAACTATTAAAAGGATAAGTCCTAGTAGGACTCTAATACGTGAGGGATCAGCGAGAAAAGAATCCTAAAGGAGAGAGGAGTCTGGAAATGGCCTACATAAGGGGAAAATCCCCAGGTACACAGACGAGTTCACACACAAGCACCCAGTGCATTTTTACGCTATTCAGAGCTCTACCCTAGTAGCGACGTTCTGACTTTAGCATCGGAGCCGCCTCCACCGGAACATCCCCGGTGGTCACTCCGTGTTCTATTTTGCAGGTCCATTTCCTAGCCGTGGATCCCGATCAATATTCTAGCAGCAACAGCTACCAACATTCGATGCTCATGTTTTCAATATCTAGGTGAACACTTTAATAGCGCTTATTATACTCAACTTGAGCCGAATCTTCCGAGATGGTATTGCTCACTTATCTCTAGCATCCCCATTACTAGCTACTTGAAACTTCCTTGACAAACTCATGTGGAGTGCCACACTTTCGGGTCACTTAAAACCGGTATGTTTGCTCTTGTATTACGAAAAAGTACACTATAGAATCTAGGTACCCGAACTTAACCCCTTGTAAGAATACATTTGGAACCGCCTGTGGAAAGTCTGTCTTTCCCACAACATTTCCAGTGGCAAATTTTGATAAATAAACTTCCAACAAAGTTAAGACCAAAACAATTTAAGATAAATGATGATGCCATATGTTCGTTGTGCTTGTCAAGCCCTAAAACTTGTCCTACATTTTCTTAAACTGCTCCAGCGCTGGAGAGGTGTGGTTTGAATTGGACATTGGAATTAAAGGACCAACCGACTGTTGAACTATATAAATGGCTCATTGCTTTGATATCCAGACACAATGCTCCTACTACATTACAATCCAAAGTTACATCCTTCAATGCTACCACACTTTGGTGCATTTGGTTGCATGGGAATGAAATCATTTAATGTGATGCTCAATTCAGTCCTACATTATAATCCAGAAAATCGTCTGATCTCCTGCACACTGAGAATGCAGAAACTTATGTTTTTTTGCTTACAACGAAACTTTGTTAAAGTGGCTAGCGCTAACATGACATTACATTGTTGTTGTTTGCGTTCTTACGAAAGCTTCTGAGGGTCACATGCACCCACCCACTCGGTATCCTCTGTTACTGCTTTTGGAAATTCTTTTTGGTGATTTCCAACTGCAGCTAAAGTAAGCAGTCACCCAAGCCCTTGAAACTCACATTCTTCCTGTGTTAAGTGTTCAACAATGTGCAGCTACTCCGCACTTTTAAAATTTGTACCACCCAATGCTGTTGGGTAAGATCTTGCAAAAATGTCGGTGCAAAACTCCGGTTTATGTTATTTCTTCTATTAGGACAACGGTTTTGTTAATCAGAGGCACTTTCACCGGACCTTCAGTTTCATTTATTTTTGTTCTGTGTTGTTATGTTATCTGTATCTTTTTTTTTTGGTTTATATCTTTCACGTATTAGAACATTCGTTTTTTGTAAATGTTTTAGTGCATCAGTTGAGAGGCAATTTCACAATGACCCGTTTTCGTGAATGTTTAGATTGGTGGCGATGGCGTGGCTGCTTATCGCAATGGTGGCTGGGCTGTTGACCCGATGGTGGTTATGCAGTGATTGTGGCCTTCGGTGGCCCATCTACTGATGGGAGTTAGGCGAGAGAGTGGCATTACCGTTGGTCAGTGCTGGTGATCATTGATGGCAGTGCACGACAAGCATGGTTGGGTCTATTGGCGCTGAAGACAGCGACGTTGCTTCTACCTCCTCATTTCTTCATTTTTTTTGCTCAACTTTCTTATGACAGCGCCGTCAATTGACGGCAGCGACACCGCGGCATGGTGGTGATTTAGCTGTGGCGATGTCGATTTGGTGTAGGCCCAATCTATGGTGATGGCAGTGCTGAGATGATACGGTAGCTAGTAGGTGAATCCGTGGTGATTTGGGTGAATTAATGGGGTGCAACTTGTTGTTATTTGGTGTCTTTGCAGTATGCGATCAGGGTTATGATCACAATTTAGGATTTCTACGGTACGGGATTAAGGTTACAAGATTGAAGTTTGATTTGGGGTAGTTGAAAGGTTTGGTATGTAAACAGAGGATTTTAAACAAGGATTGAAAAAAACAAATATGGCTTGACAAAATTGCCCCTGACGATCTTGACTAAATCGTTAAGAATTTGGACATAAGTCTTTACTTATTATGAATTTTAAACTACATACCATTTTGTATAAAAAAAAATAAACATTTGAACCCTCGAGTGAGATTTGCGTAGTTTTCGGGTACTAAAGTATATTTAACCCAAAAATCTAATTAAACCAACCCCCTCCCTCGCCCTCTCAACCCCCCCCCCCCCCCTCACTGTTATTGTCAAGAGACCGAAGGCCCCTCCTTCCCTATCCCCCACACTTGCGACGCCCCACAGTCCATTCCCCCCGTCAACGCCATCATCGACCGGCGTTGATCTGGGCTTGGTAGTTATGGTTTGAGATATATTTGTTATGCTGATTTGATACGGTGGTTGTTTGCGGTGGGGCGGTTGGTGGTTGTGGTCTATTTTTGCGGTGATTGGTTATAGTCGACGTGCGGTGGTGGATTTAGCATATTTCAAATATGTAGGTATTGTGTTGGTGCTGTTGAGGATGGTTATGAGTACCGTGATTTGGTTTGGTGAAGGGAACATTATGGCGGTGGATTGATGGTTTGGGTTGGTGGGGGTGTTGATAGGTTTGTGGCAGCAGTTTGAGTATGGTGGCGGTTTGGTGGTTGGGGTGGGTGTTGGGTTTAGTGGTTGGTGGTGATACTAATGAGGTTTGTGGTGGCAGAATGAGCACGGTGGTGGCTTCTTGGTTTGGGTTAACTGTGGGCTCGGCGGTTGGTGGTGGCACTGATAAGTTCGATGGTTGTGCATGAATCGACGGTGGTGGTGCTTGAGTTGGGGTTGGTTGTGGGTGTGGCGGTGGTGGTGGTGGTGGTGGTGCTTGAGTTGGTAATGAAAAAATGAGGAAGAAAGAAGGTTTTGGAATTATTGGATGAAAGGGCACTTATGTCTTTTTTCATGTCAATTCAAAGATTAATTTGTCAAAATTGATCAATTGTATTCAAATGCACCAAATTAATAGATAAAGGTAGCCAATTGTCAAAACTAATATCTGAGATGGTCGATTCACAAATCCAAAATAGCTGAGAGAGCCATTTGTCATTTCCCCTAACATTAATGCTTTAGAAAATGTGAGATGGTTAAAGTTATTAAGCAAAATTTATGTTAGAAGAATAATTACTACCATGATGTCGCTATAACTTGTTGGCAAGACCAAACCTCCGTCACACTAGAGCCACCACCACAACCACTATGTGTCATTTCCTAGGTCTACCACAATTATCACAACCTAGCAGTCGTTATAGCCATCACTAACACCAGCACCACCACGAAGACATCACCTTCACCACTCTACAACTGCCACCATGAGGGCCATGTCGCTGCCTGTCGCCACCATCAAAGTTTATAACACCACGTCGTCATGAACCACTACCGCGACCATTATCAACATCTTCTTGCCACCACCACCGCCGCCAACACAACATATTTTTGGAATAAAAAGATTATTACCTACATAGATAAATACTCCCTCAGTCTCTATTTAATTACTCTACTTTGACTTGGCACGCATATTAAAGTTGTAAGTCATATATTGTATGTTTTCTATTCTACCACGAGGGGGGAGTGGGTCGAGAGAGAGAAAAAGAATTGGTGGATGGTTAAATATAGAGAGAAAAGTACAATAAAAAATTTTAGAAAGTAAACATGAAAAAATAAATAGAGAATCTTTTCTAATATGAATGGTGAGCAATTTTTCTGAGACAGCCTAGAAGTAAAATTGATGAATTAAAGTGGGACGGATGGTGTATACAATTTTGATAAAAGGTGTATACAACTTCAACACTTAGCATGGAAATTATAATTTTATCAAATAATCCCTAACTTAGGCTTATGTACGCGATAAATTTCACAGAGACTGCTAAACGTGTCACTGTAATAGGAGGCTTCTTTACAAGTGCAAGCCAAGGACCAAACAGAAAACACGGGAATAATATTCTTAAACCTCAATGGATAATGCCACTGAGTCCACTCACTATATATACACCTGAGACATTATCATTTGACAAAAGAAACACAAACACGGTTAACAATTTCAATTAGTTATATGTTAATCCAAACTTTCATAATCATGGCGCCCAACACCTCTCATATATTTTTTGGCCGACAGCCTTGCCAGAAAAGTACTTTAACTCAAACAAATGGGGCATTTTTGGCAAATCACCTCTCTCTCTCTCTCTCTCTCTCTCTCTCTCTCTCTCTCACACACACACACACACATCCATCTTCATTTTCATCTTCTACCTTCCATCTTCACCAACATCAACACCACCAATATGCAACCCACTCACACCTCCATACCACCACCCACGGCATCCACCAATCACCAAATCTGCCGCCTGTCACTGCCAACCCCTATTTGAGGACGGCTGCCACCATTACAGAAACCCATCACACCTTCAATTTTTATCCTAGATCCCATTAGAGCCATCAATTTTCGCCCTACATCCCACCACAACCATCAATTTGTACCATACACGAAGCCTAGATCCATTTTTCCTCAATTTGATCACAATCAGCCCTAGATCCTCAATTTTTAGCCCGATATTCCAAAATTACTCTCCTGAGTTCAACTATTTGCCTGAAATTTAATCGGAATATGGTCCGAGGGTGATCGGTGCCGCACTTATGTAAGTTTGTGATGTGAGATAGTTAAAATGAATGTGTGGCACAACACGCTACTGCGAGTAAACTTAGGGGCGCCCAGTACAATTGACCTACCTAAATCAATGGCACTTATAAATTCTTGAGGCCGGACAAGTCTTACCTAAGAATGGCTACCCTTTGTTAGTGTCGTTGACAGGGCTCTTGTTTTCGCAATTAGAGTCTATTAACTGTTATAGTCTTCTACCTTAGGTTTTGTAATGGCCATGATGCCATGTCTTTTTGTTTTGTACGTTTTCTTCTCCTTGCAATATCTACAGTTTAAACAAATAAAAAATATGCCTCTGTATATAGTTATAAAACATTCGAAGCTACTCGAGCTCCGCCATTTTTCGCTAACTTAGAAGCTCGTTCGAGATCGATTCATAAGATTAAGACCAAAGCTTGCATAAATCGAAAAGCTCATTGGTTATTGAGCTCGGTCAAAAATGCAAATTCCAGTTAAAATAAGCTTAGCCTCGGTTGATAAGCGAAACACGATCCAGGTTAAAGCTCTAAGAAGTAAAAGTAACCGAACTACAACAATTGTAAGCTGGGAGCGACTCAAGTCGCTTATTTATGGTCCTCCTTATGTAATTTTTAAGCAGGTCTAACAATTCATTTACTCGAGTCGCATTACACGTGGTAAACTACTAGAGGTAGAGATATCTATAGGCACCCTTTTTTCTACTAATCTCACAGCACAGTAAGAATTTTTTACTAGAATTTTGCACCGAACTTTTGGTTGCTACGTCCTTTGTAGGCAAATGTCTGTCTTTCTCTGTATAGTGAGTGAGATTCAAAAGTTGCTAAACAGGTTTAACATCATTTTTACTCACTCTATCAGCAACAATTCCTTACAATATTTTTAACATCACAGATTAAATATCATTAAAAGTATACATCGCGACCATTCAATCATCGCTATATAAAAACTATAGGCATGTCCATGTAATCCAAGTAGAAGCCAAGTATTTTCCTACCAAGAATCTCGACTAAATCTTGACTTTGACGACATATGATGTTCCAAATGGACGTGTACTTAATACAGACGTCAAGATGTGTGTATTTAAAAAAAAAAAAAAAACATGCCTAGATTAACTGTGGAGTCGTCTGACATACAAATCCACAAGCTTTGTCGCATTTTGTTTGGACGAAGGCACCTGCGACATATTCTCACTATTATTATTGTCTAACCACCGGAATTGTTAATTTGGTATGCACGCAGCACATTGTTACAGACAATAATAGAGGAATTTATTTTGGGGGAATCTTCCCTGGTAGCTTTACATAATTGAATGTCATTTCTTTATGTATTTACAAAAGTTAATTTTGTTCTTGACTGTCGCATGAGACGTGCATTGGGACTGTTTATGTGGCAATTCTTAAGCAAAGAGATTGTCATGTAGGAACATACCAAAATCCAGCCTACACCACATGTATAGTAGATATGTGCATTATTTACATGTATTAGTCTTAGTCTTGTGAACAGCACTGTGCCCACACCACATGCTATTCAATCCGTGACACACTTGTCAACCCGGAAAAACCAGATTTCTGACCTTGTATTCTCTGCAATAACAAGAAGGTTATTGAGACTACAATATTTAGTGGCTAAGATAATCTTTAGTAAATTGTTTATGTTGTCGTGACAAAAATTTGGCAAGTAAGGTAGCAGAGGTAGCTCTCTCTCCTTAGTAATATTTATTATAGGAGAGATTGGTACGTAGTCGGTCACATAGGGTTCAAGTTTAGCCGCACGCCATATTAGTCCGTTCAAAGAACTCAAAAAAACACTTGTCAACATTGTCTTTAGTTAGATTTAAAAGGATTAAATTAATTTTCACTTTGCCATGCATGTGGTCAATTTTGTTAGATTTTCTAGTAGATATCAGATGGAAGGTTTAAAAGGATGTGATTTTTTTTGTTGAACCACTAAATAAGTACTGAAAAAAATTAAAAGAGACTATATGGGTTGCAAATGCAAATTTAATGGGCATACAGAGAATTACTCCCAGTAGTATTGTAGTAACTTAGGGCCCGTACGCTTACGAGATTTTTTTCTGTATTCTATATTCTGTTTTTGGTTTCCAGAATTTAGTATTCAGTTCTAAAATCGTATTGTGTACTTTTATTTTTTTCCATATCTGGTTTTTTAATTTTTACTGTACGTTTATCATTTTCATTTTTGTTTTTACCAACTTTTTTCTGAATCAATTCATTAATGGACCCCACTATTTCCATTTTTAGGAAGACCCAGTGAAATGGGTGGTCTAGTTTGGTGAGTGTTTGTTGAAATAGGGCGGTAGATATGAGGGAGAATACTCTTTGGGTGAGTGTCTGATTAAGAGAATACAGTTCAAGGAAAAAGGTGAAAATACTCTTTGAGTGTTTTCACATTTTTTGATACTATTTAAAAATTTTATCCAAAACAGAACCAAAAAAATATGAACATACAAGAAAAAAAATATCTTTTTCATTATCATTACAAAAATAAAAACTGAAAAACGTAAACGTACAGCCCTGTTTAAGTTTCAAATCACTGTAGGAGTTGTAGATCAGTGTTAACAAAGAGTCCAATAAGATGTCAAAAGTAAAACCTGGCACCACGTCAAATAAGAACTCGTCTTATCATATACTTATGTAGATATAAATACCGTCCTTTCCTCCGGTCTACTACACTTAAGACTCACTACTTTTTCTTCTATTTGCATAGACTGATATTCACTATATTCAATAAAGAAAAAATTGCATGTGTTGTTATGTCATTGAAAACTTCTTTATGGTTATTAAAAGCACACTTTCTTTCACAGTCGTGACGACTATCTGTGCCCAAAATCACATTGGCAAACTAACAAAGAGTCAGCGGCGAACTCTTTAAAATTCGATACCAGTGGAATACAACACCCCCCCCCCCCCCCAAAAAAAAATATATATATATATCTCCTTGAATCCCACCGTTTCATTAGATCTCATCGGTGGTGAGGATTGAGATGGTGGGTGGGGCGACTACCGGGGGCAGCCGTGGTAGGTAAGGCTGTGGCTTAGTAGTGATGGGATGCAGTGGTAGTTGTGGGTGGAGACCAGTAGCGGAGGTCTCGGGGATGAGGGATACAGGGGTGGTAAGTGATGAGACTTTTGCAAGGTGGCGGTAAGCTGATCCAATCAAAAGTTGTGGAGATAAGAGTGATGAAGGTGGTTGGTAATGGTGGTGTTGGCGATGATCCAATCAAAAGTGGAGACAAGGCTAAATTTTTTTAAAACCAAGTCGTTTTGAATTATAGCACTAGAGAAATCGCCAATGGCATAACAAAATATCCTACTTCTCCATATAAGAATAGTTTGTCACTATATTGTAACATTGATGTATCAGTGTTTCTTTTTACTGTGTTTTAATTCTTTGTACCATCGGTCGTCACAGCCTTTATCTTTGTCTTTTTCTTGCTCTATCTTCATTTTTCAAGTTCTAAATTCCAAACTTCATATTACAAAGAAACATGTATACATCAAGGTTAATTTTTTTTTTAGTTTAAATTTTAATAGTATGTTAACTTATACATGCACTATTGTCCTCGTATAATTAATTTTCACAATCCAACCAAGAAATTTTTTAGTTTAAAAAACTTCATTTTTCTTTTTAAATCGATCCTAAAATTTGGTAAATCCATCTAATCACAATCTAACCAAGGAATTTTACACAATGAATTTTCAAATCCTTCGTAAAAGTGATATCTCATGTTCGATAACCTCATCCTCATCCAAACATACTCCAAGAGTTAAGTTTTTTTCATGCAAGATTAATAATCTGTTGTTAACTAACTTTACCAAGTTAAGTAAATTACTTTAAATGGTAAAATTATACGATTAAACAATTATATTTTATGTGAACCAAAATCTTTCGAAGTTTTTTATGCTAGCCATTATTTCTTTAATCACTTTTTAATCCTCCTGATTAGACTTCATGGTTCTGCCCCTGCATGAGATCACCCCCCTTTGACAAAATTTTCTAATATTGGCCCCAGCCAAGATACTTATCATACGATTGGACAAAAGGATTACCAAATTGACATGCAAAATAATAAAAGCGGGCATAATGCAACTCATACACTCAGTGATGGTCTATATATATATATATATATATATATATATATATATATATATATATATATATATATATATATATAGGGGCCGATCCACACCCACCGGTGGAGAAATAACAAATTTCTCCACCGAACCGCTGGTCTTACCAGCGGTTGGCCACGTGGGCCAAAAAAGGACGAAAAGGGACAAAAAAGGACGAAAATACTATGATAAATTCATGAAAATATCACGAGAAAATGAAAAACTCGTGAGAAAATGGTGGCAATAATGCCCAACCGCAACTCCTACATGCGGTTGGCATTATTGCCTTCCGTGACCCCACCCCCCACCCGTCACCCCCCTTGCCCCCCACCCCCTTGCCCCCCACCCCGTGGCCCCCACCCTATGTCCTTTTCCCCCACCCGTGAACCCCCCTTCCCCCACCCGTGAACCCCCTCTTCCCCCACGTGTCATTACCACCCTACCCCCCCACCCCCACGTGTCATTCCCCCCTCTCCCTCTCTGCTGTTCACTCACGGTTCTTCTCTTCCTCTCTCACTTTTCTCTCTATAAAATCCCTCCTCCCCGAATCATTTCTTCCACCCTCCTCATTCTCCCTATCTCACCTACATACAAACAAAAAAAATTTACGCTAGAAGATCGGTGGATAACCGCTAGAAGACCGGTGGATTTTTCTTGAAATATATCAAGTTAAAACAAGTAAGTATTTTTCAATTTGTTCTTACCAATTGATTGTTTAAATTGTGTTACGCTTAAGTTGTTCTTACAATAGTCTAAAATTCGTGTTTAGGGCGTCAAAGGGCGTCAAAATTACGTTTTGACAAATCGGGGTATTACATTCGAAAAATTCCAAAATAGCGATTTTTTAGGGCGTCAGAAATAGAATTTTTCACAAATTTATAAAAAATAGCTAGAGCTAGATTTTGCCAAAGTACGAAACAGAGACCCTAGTTATTTTCAAAAGATCTATATCAGGTAAAAATTTCAGATTTTTCCAAAGACCGGAAAGGGGTTAACTGATACACGCAACCTTGTAACTTTGCAGTGTAATTTAAAATATCAAGCCAGCGCGATTTCGCGCAAAACTTTTATGAGAACCCTAGGGTGTTGGGAAGTTCCATTCCCCAGGAATTCGGGCCATTCCGAAGCCGTTAGCTAATTTTTTGGCCGAACGGGCTTTTAAGCGCTCGATCCGGACACCGGTTCGGGATTTTTAGGCGAAAAATCCGTAAAATACTTTTTAGATCAAGAATGAACTCAGGAAGCTTAAAATAGCATTTTAAAGCACTTTTGATATTTTCTGAAGCCAGGGGTATTTTGGTAATTTGCCACCCCGAGAGGGGTATTTTGGTAATTTTCCCGAAAAAATTTTCCAACGGACTTTTAAGTCCAGAAATGTAAGTAAAACGCCTGAAATGTTATTTTGCAGCTGATTGCGGGGCGTAATTGTCGCTAAAGGTGAAAACTTAATTAGACAGTTTTTTTACAAATTTATAAAAAATAGCTAGAGCTAGATTTTGCCAAAATACAAAACAGAGACCCTAGTTATTTTCAAAAGATCTGTATCAGGTTAAAATTTCAGAGTTTTTCAAAGACTAGAAAGGGGTTAACTGATACGCGCAACCTTGTAACTTTACAGTGTAATTTAAAATATCAAGACAGCACAATTTCGTGCGAAACTTTTATGAGAACCCTAGGGTGTTGGGAAGTTCCATTTCCCAGGAATTCGGACCATTCCGAAGTCGTTAGCTAATTTTTTGGCCGAACGGGCTTTTAAGCGCTCGATCCGGACACCGGTTCGGGATTTTTAGGCGAAAAATCCGTAAAATACTTTTTAAATCAAGAATGAACTCAGGAAGCTTAAAATAGCGTTTTAAAGCAATTTTGATATTTTCTGAAGCCAGGGGCATTTTGGTAATTTGCCCCCCGCGAGGGGTGTTTTTGTAATTTTCCCGAAAAAAAGTTTTTCATTCCAGAAATGTAAGTAAAACACCTGAAAGGTTGTTTTGAAGCTGGTTTGATGGGCGTTAGGGTGACAATGAACCCCCGGGGGCTATTTTGCTAATTTTACGTTACACAAATCTGTGCTTAAAATAACTTTTAGTTCAGGAAAGGGTGTGAGACACCTGAAAAGTTATTTTAAAGAGTGAATTCAGGAAGCTTGTTGTCAGGGGGCATTTTGGTAATTCGCATCCCCGATAGGGGTATTTTCGTAAATTTGCAGCGTTAAGTTTTTCAAAGGATTTCTTAGTCCAGAAATGTAAGCAAAGCACCTGAAAGGTTGTTTTGAAGCTGATTTGGGGCGTTAGGGTGATAATGAACCCCCGGAGGCATTTCGGTAATTTGTCGCTCATCGGGGGCTATTTTGCTAATTTTACATTATACCAAATTTCTCGAAAGACGGTGGTTTAAATAAATTTTATTCTTCTTTTATTTAAATCTATGACTTGTTGAGAATGATATAATTTTTATTTTTTAGATTCCAGTATAAATATGGATGCAACTGGAGGAAATAATTTTTGTGAAGGTTCTGATCCACCTTACGTTGGTCAAGTTTTTCAAGCACTGGACGAAGTTGAAGCATACTATAGAGCATATTCGAAAACGATAGGTTTCGGTATTAGAACTAAGACGACTAGAAAACGGGCGAATACAGATCAAATTGGTGCAAGACTATTTGAGTGTCATAGAGGAGCACCGCATGTAACTCCGGTCGTTCGGATCAGTGACGAAGGGACAACAAGACAAAGAAAACGGGACACATTTCCGGGTACCGGCTGCAAGGCCCATGTGTATGCAGTACACCGAAAAAATGAAAACCATTGGGTTGTCACAGGAGTGGAGTTGAGCCATAATCATCAGTTGATGACCCCCAGTAAGATTGGTCAAATTCATCAACACCGAGAAATAAGCGCGGCACACAGACAACTAATTTTTACAATGGCCGAGGCTAAAATTCCACCTTCTAAGATGATGGGGGTTTTCTCAAGCCAGGCTGGGGGGATTGACAAGTTGAGTTTCAACGAAGTAGACCTTCGAAATGAACTTCGTGCTCAGAGGAGAGAGTCTTTCGGTAAGAGTGATTCTCAAACTACACTTGATCTCTTCAGGTCCCTTCAGAGTGAGAATTCTGGATTTTTTTACAGTCTCCAACTGGATGATGAGAACCGCATTAGTACTATATTTTGGGCGGACCCCCGTTCTAGAGCTGCTTACCAAAATTTTGGGGATGTTGTGACGTTTGACACCACATACCGCACCAATAAGTACTCTATGCCTTTTGCTCCGTTCACCGGGGTGAACCACCACTATCAGTCAATCTCGTTTGGCTTTGCCCTGCTTAGGGATGAGACGGAGGAGTCATTTACGTGGTTATTTGAAACGTGGCTTCAAGCAATGTATCATATTCCTCCAAAGACCATCATCACCGACCAAGATCTGGCAATGAAAAATGCAATCGCTAAGGTCCTTCCAGATACTCACCATGGCCTGTGCACATGGCACATAAGCAACAAATATCCCGAACGGCTTCACCATGTATATGCAAACCATCCGTCATTCAAGACTGACTTTAATACATGTGTGAAGAAATCGTTGACGGTAGACGTGTTCGAGGAGAGGTGGGCCACGTTAATGGATACTTACTATTTGCACAATCACGAATGGTTACAATCGTTGTATGAGATCAAGACACAGTGGGTCGGTGCCTACACCAAGAATTTTTTTGCAGCCGGAATGACTACGACCTCGAGAAGCGAAGCTATGAATTCATTCTTTGATGGGTACGTAGGCCAGTCTTCAAGTATAGCGGAGTTCGTACTAGAGATGCAGAAAGCCGTTGACAGGCAATTGTACCGTGAGAGAGAAGCCGACGCGGCTACAGTTTGCAAAGAAAGAGCTATACTACTTTATTCACCTTTAGAGGCTCATGCGGCTCAAGTCTATACCAAGGAAATGTTTCGACAGTTTCAAGAGGAACTACTAAAGTCGAATCAATATGGCATGACAAAGTTGCACGAGTATTCCACCAGAGACATCAAGGTTTATGCTTTGACAAATGTGACGAACTTCGCCAATCCGTGCTCTTCGTCGGCTCCGAGGACCAGACGACATTTTACCGTAGCAATTTGTAAGGACACTGGGTTGGTTAATTGCAACTGTCAACTGTTTGAGCATAAAGGTATACTTTGTCGACACGCGTTGAGGGTTTTGAGCGCCAAGAATGCTAGTGAAATCCCTCCACCGTATATCTTGGAACGGTGGACGAAGGAAGCCAACAGAGTCCACGGTCACATTCCTTACGTGCCCAATGTTTCAGTTGATTTCGAGCAATCTGAGTCGCTGCGATATAATCACCTTTGTAACATCATGCACGGTTTATCAATGGATGCAGCGTCGACATTTGATGGGTACAGGTATCAAGTTGAAGCAGCCGCACGGGATAAGGCTATGCATGCACAGTTTAGGATGGCATTACCAGAAACTGTGGACACTCCGACTACTCGACCAACTCCAGGCGGTAGATTCAATCGAGCCAAACAGCCAGTCATTGACGGCACTGACCTACAACGTGAGGAGGACGACATTTTTGATCCAATTATTTCTCAAACAAAAGGGCGAAAACGAGCAATACGCATGAAGAATCCGATTGAAGAAGCAACGGGTCAAAAAAAATTACGAAAGTGTGCGTTGTGTAATAAGATGACTGATCATGACAAGAGAAACCATTATAAAGTGTTAGGTATCGAACCTGGCAGTATGGTCGAGGAGGACGATGATGAGGAAGAGTGTTAGGGTTAATGTTTCAGTTGTATAAATTGAACTTTTATAATGTTTAAATTTGTGATTTGGTTTGTGCAATCTTTAATTTGTGATTTGATTTGTGGATTATTGATATTTTTGGTAACTCCGTTTTCGGGCACACTTTAGGCCCCAATTGATAGCTTCCGAAAAAAGTTGTAATTTTTTTTGTCACTTTTTTTCCGCTCATTGCACTTCAGGCACGCTAGTTAGCCCATTTGTAAGACTTTCGGCGAAAAACGAGACACATTAATTTTTGAGTTTTCCTAGGAAGGGCCTATTCGGGCACACTTTAGGCCCCAATTGATAGCTTCCGAAAAAAGTTGTAATTTTTTTTGTCACTTTTTTTCCGCTCATTGCACTTCAGGCACGCTAGTTAGCCCATTTGTAAGACTTTCGACGAAAAACGAGACACATTAATTTTTGAGTTTTCCTAGGAAGGGCCTATTCGGGCACACTTTAGGCCCCATTTGATAGCTTCCAAAAAAAGTTGTAATTTTTTTTGTCACTTTTTTTCCGCTCATTGCACTTCAGGCACGCTAGTTAGCCCATTTGTAAGACTTTCGGCGAAAAACGAGACACATTAATTTTTGAGTTTTCCTAGGAAGGGCCTATTCGGGCACACTTTAGGCCCCATTTGATAGCTTCCGAAAAAAGTTGTAATTTTTTTGTCACTTTTTTCCGCTCATTGCACTTCAGGCACGCTAGTTAGCCCATTTGTAAGACTTTCGGCGAAAAACGAGACACATTAATTTTTGAGTTTTCCTAGGAAGGGCCTATTCGGGCACACTTTAGGCCCCATTTGATAGCTTCCGAAAAAGTTGTAATTTTTTTTGTCACTTTTTTTCCGCTCATTGCACTTCAGGCACGCTAGTTAGCCCATTTGTAAGACTTTCGGCGAAAAACGAGACACATTAATTTTTGAGTTTTCCTAGGAAGGGCCTATTCGGGCACACTATAGGCCGCATTTGATAGCTTCCGAAAAAAGTTGAAATTTTTTTTGTCACTTTTTTTTTCGCTCATTGCACCTCATGCACGCTAGTTAGCCCATTTCTATGAATTTCGGCGAAAAGCGAGACGCGTAATTTTTTCGAATGCCGTCATATGAAAGGTATATTCGCGCACATTTTAGCGCCAAATTCATAGCATGCGAAAAATTATGTACATTTCTTTTTGGTACAATTTTTTGTAACATCACAGCAGCTAGCCACGCACGTCAGGATAATGGTAATGAATGCGTCTAGCTTCATTCTTTTTCAGCTCCCAGGCTATCCTATACCTAAACGTCAAGGCATCCTTCCTAGTCCACGAGGAGTGTTTGAGCACTTCCGAGCGAGCAACGTAGTCCATGTACTTGAGGACGTAAATCCCGCAATCGTGACCGTTATATTGCTTTGGTCGGTCCTTTATCATCACGACCGTCCAAGGGTCACCCTGTGGCCGTCCGCATGCTAGCGAGAGGACAGTAGTCTGCATCCAACAATAAAAACGAGAATCAAGCCTATGAGACAAGAACAATATACTATGGGCCAAGGTCAAAAAATAAATACTAACCACTAAAGTGATGTACTCGTTGTACATCTGTGCCAGCAGCTGTCCAGGCTCGTCCTCCCTTAGGCTATCGTATATGTGAACCGTTCTGAACGCTGGATGGAGAACTAATAGGAACCAGTGGTTTGCATGATGACAGGGTATCATGATAAGGTTCGCATCAGCAGCGGGACATTGATAGTCTGCGTTCATCATGCCTAACACGTTTCGACCTGGTTTCCACTTACTCCTACCGCCCCCTCGCCTCCATTCTGTGAATTCTCTCACCGTTAATTCCACAAAATGAGTGGGATACATGTTAAGCTTCAAATATTCAGAACGGTTAAAACGTTGCTCTCTAATCCGGAGCAGTTCTATGTAAGCGTTCATGACAAAATTTGAAAGATCTGTCTCCGGCGCCAACGTTCTGATATCCTCATGACCTAGGAATGTCGCAAGGGGAAAGTCTGCTGAATTGACAGGCTCATGCCCGAAGTAGTGCCGGTCGATCCAAGCCATCTTGTCCGACCTCAATGGCTTCGTCGCTTGTCCTTTGTCCGACCGAAAGCTTGGGCGCGAGGCCTGGATTCCTACTTGGGGAACCTGACTCTGGCACTGAGAGTCGTATGCGTCAGGAGGCAAGCGACTATACGGCTCCCACACCTGACTCTGGGGCTGATAGTCGTACGCGTCAGGAGGAGGGCGACCAGACGGCTCCCACACCTGACTCTGGGGCTGATAGTTGTACGCGTCAGGAAGAGGGCGACCAGACGACTCCCACACCTGACTCTGGGGCTGATAGTCGTACGCTTCAGGACGAGGGCGACTAGACGGCTCCCCTTCGTAACCCCGGTACGCAAGACTAAAGTTTTGAACTTCAGTCTTGTACTTCTCAATGGACCTCTTGAGATTGTCAGGAGCCTGCGCGACAAACCAGTCAAACGACTCCAGCTGCTTGAACACCTCAATGCCCTGGTCAACCTAAAAAACATGCATAGAAAAATATGGCTAATCATATTTGACAAATGGTCGATAAGGTGCGCAAATAAATTATCAAACAACACTAGCATGACTTACAATGGCCAATGCCCAGAACTGGTCATAGACCTCACGTGGCGCGTACGATGTCTTCTTCACCTGGGAAGGGCGATTCACCCTCGTGCGCGTCACCCTGAGAAACCACTGTAAGTATTCCTCAGTACTAATGCCGTCGTGCTTCAGCGATACAAGGCTATCATACGTTTCCTGCCAGGTATTCCACTGGTGCACCTCGTCACCCAACAAAATCAAGGCATCAGCCACCTCGAAGTTCGGCCCTCGACCACCCCTGTATGGCCGCATGTCTACAGCGGGTTTTGGTATCCCTTGTGGACAGCCAGCTTGCTTCATAGCTCGATCGGGCATCTGAAACTCACATTCTTCGAAGTGAATGAGCGGCACCCGAACCAAACCTGCCAGCACGTACGACACCGGAAGTTGCCAACACCACTCATCCAACAGATGCATCACCTTGCCATATGGCTGCCACGTCACCTGGGATGCATCTAGTATCTCTAGTTCCCCCCGATAGAACTTTAGATGGTGGTGAGGGTCTACCCGTCTCCACCTCCGGTTGGTCGTAGGCCCCCAGGCCCACACCCTAGGCCACGTCTCATCGGAATCTACCAACGGTTGTGGACGACCCATGGGTAGCCTCTCGTAAGACCAAACCTGTGAATGCAAACATTATATGGAATTAGTAATTAATCCCGAATATATTGACTAAGGATCCTACCAAGAAAATAAATGCTCATACCTGTAATAGAGTCAGGCAGGCGGCAATGGACTTGGCACCGTTTCTCGTAGCCTTATGCAGTGCTCGATATAGGTGCGCAAGGACAGCTGAACCCCACGAATAGGAGTATACCTCCTCAAGATCCTCCAAGAACACCATATACTTCGGATGCACCGTGTTTTTCGAATGCGTCGGAAGTAATATAGCTCCAATAATATACAGAAGGAATGCCTTCGTATACGTCACGAAATCTTGAGGAGTGTATTCATCCGGTAGCACGCCGTACTGCTCTCTCAGCCATTTAAGCTTGACGCCGTTTGTTGTAAGCGCTGCCCTTGGAATTCCCGGAAAATACTGCATAGCCATATTCGCTATGGATGCAGACGGCACGTTCAAAGTAACGGGTCTGCCGTGACATGGGATTCCAAGTATAAATCCGACGTCCTCTAACGTAACAGTCATTTCACCAAACCGGAAGTGAAATGAGTTCGTCTCGCTCCTCCATCGTTCAACTAGAGCGGATATAAGGCAATCGTCGTGTCGAGACCATTTCCCGGGATCGGTGAACAGGGTTAAATTTTGACGGTGTAATAGCTGTATTTGTTCCTCGTTTAGTACCCACTCTTCAAGGTGCCTTGTGCTTTGAATTGTTTCCAAAACACCCCTATCGACACCGTCAAATACGTGCCTCGCGACGTGGTCATCGTCATCGTATAGGATTGATGTATCATGAGGTCCAGAGCTGAAATTCATACCTTTAAGAACAAAATATAATTATAAACCAACTTAGCGTCCATAATATCCATAATATTTACATTCCAAAACTATAACTGGATCTTTAACCTAGCTTACCAACACATTAGCAATAGTCATTATTTCAATGTATTAAAACAAATCCTCAATTCCCACCACTCCGAACGCTTAATTACGCTAGTTCCCACTGAATTTAGCGCCAACGTGGTTATATAGCAATATATAGCCCGATGGCCCCTACACCTCCAACACCTCAAAACCGCTTTAAAGTCAAGTTTTTAAATGTATTACGTCAATTATATACCAAATATATCAGGAAAAATTTTAAAGGGGGCAAGTTACCAAAACACCCGCTACTTATGCAAAATATCCCCTGGCAGTCATCGCCGGTGCGTCACAAGGTTCAGAACATCTGGAACAAAATAAGTTTTCGGGTGTCTCACACCCTTTCCTGAACTAAAAGTTATTTTAAGGTATGAATTTTAAGCTGGATCCTTCCTAGCAAAATAGCCCCCGAACATCGGCAAATTACCGAAATGCCCCTGAGCGTTCACTATCACCCCAACGCCCCCGAACCAGCTTCAAAACAACATTTCAGGTGGTTTACTTACATTTCTGGACTAAAAAGTCGTTTGAAAAACTTGGCACGGGAAAATTACCAAAACACCCCTTGGCGCGGGAAAATTACCAAAACACCCCTACGCGCGCCACGTCAGCTTCAAAACAACATTTCAGGTTTTGTAATTATATTTCTGGACTAAAAAGTCCGTCAAAAA
Organism: Escallonia herrerae; assembly: GCA_033070095.1. Lineage (NCBI taxonomy): Eukaryota > Viridiplantae > Streptophyta > Magnoliopsida > Escalloniales > Escalloniaceae > Escallonia > Escallonia herrerae. The sequence continues at coordinate 24,406 of JAVXUP010002183.1, read as the reverse complement.
ACTTAGCACTGTAAAATTACCGAAATACCCCTCTCGGGGCGGCGAATTACCGAAATGCCCCCTGGCATAAAAAAATATCAAAAGTGCTTCGAAATGCTACTTGAGGCTTCCTGAATTCATTCTTGACATAAAAAGTATTTTACGGAGGTTTCGCCCAAAAATCGCGAACCGGTGTCCGGATCAAGCGCTTAAAGGGCCGTTCGGCCAAAAAAATAGGTAACGGCTTCGGAATGGCCCGAATTCCTGGGGAATGGAACTTCCCAACATCCTAGGATTCTCATAAAAGTTTCGCGCGAAATCGCGCTAGCTTGATATTTTAAAATACACTGCAGAGTTACAAGGTTCCCCGTATCAGTTAACCCCTTTCCAGTCTTTGGAAAAATCTGAAATTTTTACCTGAGACAGATCCTTTAAGAATAACTAGGGTCTCTTTTTTGTATTTTGGCAAAATCTAGCTCTAGCTATTTTTTATAAATTCGTGAAAAACTGTCTATATTTGGCACCCTAAAAAATCTCTGTTTTGGAATCTATAAATGTAATACGCTGATTTGTATAAACCTAACATTGAATTATAAGGAAATTCAAAATACTTACTTGTTGTGACTTGATGTATTTAAAGAAAAAACTACCGATCTTCTAGCGGTTATCCACGATCTTCTAGCGTAAAATTTTTTGATTTGTATTGTTGTGGAGATTATGTAGGTGAGATATGAAGTACGAAGGAAGTTGGTAAAAGATGACAGAGTGCAGAAGAAGGGTTCGGGGGAGGGGATTATAAAGAGAGAAGCGAGGAAGAGAGAAGAAAAAAGACAGAAAAAAGTGAGGAAGGGTGGGTGTTTATGCGGTCAAAGGCTGCTGCAAAAAAAAAATTCGGCAGAAGGACACCACGTTGGGGCATCACGGGGGAGGGAAGGACGACACGTGGCATCGTGGGGAAGGACACCAGGTGGGGCATCACGCGGGGGGGGCGCCACGTGGCAGGGGAGGGGGGCAGGGACCAACCGCGGGTTGTAGGAGCGGTTGGGCCCTGCGGATGAGGGGAGGGGACGCCACGTGGCAGAGGGAGGGGACCAACCGCGGGTCGTAGGAGCGGTTGGGCCACGTGGCAGGGGGAGGGGACGCCACGTGGCAGAGGAGGGGACCAACCGCGGGTTGTAGGAGCGGTTGGGCCACGTGGCAGGGGGAGGGGACGCCACGTGGCAGAGGAGGGACCAACCGCGGGTGGTACCGGCGGTTGGGCCACGTGGCATCCCCTCCCCCTGCCACGTGGCAGAGGGAGGGCACCAACCGCGGGTGGTACCAGCGGTTGGGCCACGTGGCAGGGGGAGGGGACGCCACGTGGCAGGGGCGGGGACCAACCGCTGGTACCACCAGCGGTTGGTCCCGCCCCTGCCACGTGGCGTCCCCTCCCCCTGCCACGTGGCCCAACCGCTGGTACCACCCGCGGTTGGTGCCCTCCCTCTGCCACGTGGCAGGGGGAGGGGATGCCACGTGGCAGGGCCATCGCTAATACCGCCGGTTGGCCATGCTGGTGGGCCACGTGGCAGGGGGAGGGGGACGCCACGTGGCAGGGGCCATGGGGTTGGGCCACGTGGCAGGGGTGGGGGACGGCACGTGGCAGGCATATTAATGCCAACCGCTGGTTGTGCATGCGGTTGGTGTCCTTTTTCTCTCGTGCCATTTCTCGTGCCTTTTTTGCCATTAATGCAGTGACCGTACACCTTTTTCGCCTTTTTGTCCCACGTGGCCAACCGCTGGTAAGACCAGCGGTTCGGTGGAGAAATTTGTTATTTCTCCACCGGTGGGTGTGGATCGGTCCCCATATATATATATATATATATATATATATATATATATATATATATATATATATATATCTTCTTCTCCTTTTATATTGTAATACTTTATAGAACTATGTATCTATCCTTTGCCACCAAGAGATTGACATGATAGAGATGCCTTCTTGAAGTTAATTTGCTAAATTGGGTCGGAGTAAACTCAAATCAGAAGAGAAGAGTATAGACTTCACTAGCTCCATGGCCAAGGTGATACAAGACTGATGTGGTAACTGGTGCAAAGGAAGATAACAAAAAGCAGACCATTTGTCTTTAGGAGTAGTATATCAAAAGATTTTGGAGTAGGCTCTACATTATACCCAACCACTTTAAGAGAAGAAAGGCAGCAAAGGGACATGAAAATTTGGTAGGTCAAACCAATCACATTCCAAAGGATATGGTACAAGAAAATTTTTGTTTTCTTCAATTATTTGAGGGTCACACTAAGGTGCATTCCGTTGGCTTGGCATGTACCCGCATTTTCAATATTTTCTCTTATCAAATGACTTGAATTAAGAACAAATGATCATTTTTTACTACCAAATGACTAATGATGTGTCAAGGCCGTAGGTCGAGTAATATTGTGATTGTAGAAATGTCAAACAAGAATGTGTTGTGCATCCCAAATCACTTGCGATGCTCCATTGGACAAAAGAGAAAAGGATGCACCACAGATTTTGTTTTTCTCTATTTAGATTCATAAACCTTTTTTTTTTATAGACATTAAAAGCGTAAACCTAGAAAATCCTACGGTTCATTCCCAGAGGTTTGGAATGCGCCTCCTTTTATTTTTGGTTACTACCAAATGATCAAAATTTACCGCTAAATGACCAAAAAGGTACTATAAAATGACCAATAACATGTGATGCCAATAGCTTCATAGAATCTGCTACGTGGGATGTGGGATTACACCAACAACATTGACAACCTCGATGCAAACTACGGCTTCCATATAAGAATAAAGAATCTCGATCTTGGCATGAGTATAAGAATAAGAATACGTAGTAGGCCTAGCTTTATACCACCATGGAAAGAATAAGCTAACCACATATAAGACTTTTATTCCTTACAAGGGTCTTGCTAACAACTGCCCTTGGGGTGTTGTTTAAGGAGGGTTAAACCACCTCGATTAGTATGAAATTCGTCCAATATTTAGGTTAAGTAATTCTTTAATGTGACTAACTTCCATTGCAGCCAATCAATAATACCCATATTTATGCTAATGACAATTTTACCGTTATTTATCTGTTTTCATTCCTTCATGTTATATATCTATCGAATTTTACCCAAATGGACTTGTACTCGCCGCTGCATAGGCCACCCAAAACCCGACATCATCAGATAATTTCCAATTCGTCAAACATGAGAGTCATTAATGTGGCGAAAGTTATAAAAAAAAAAAAAAGCAAGGAACACATCCTGGAGTCAAAAGAAACTAGAATCCACTAGGAAGAAGCACACAAATTAACTTAAAACTCAATTCATTTATGTTGAAAATACAAAAGCATGGGCCTTTATATAGGCAGATGGAAGGATCTGGGAATTAAAAATAAGGTTAATATGACTTCAGTGCCTCGAAGTATGGTTGCGGCTAAAATGCTCACTGGACTACAAGTTGTTCCCCTATTTGCATCCAAAAAGGGCCTTGTGCCCGTCACTTAAATCAAGTTATTGAATATTTTGAATAAATCCCGACATTCGAAACTTCCTGCTCCCACGGGCGATGGTTCGAGCCTTTGAAATGTGAGAAAATCCCACTGGCACCAAAGATCAAGAATTCAAGATAGAAAGAAAGATTGGCAGCTACTTGTCTAGTATGGTTCCCTGGAAAGGTCATGGACTCCTTTTTTTTGTTTAGGATCCCCCTGGCTGGGGGAATTTATGATGCTTTCTTCTACGAAGCCCCGTGTTCCCCCACCGACCCAGTGACACACCAACCCCGCCCCGGGCACATTTAAAGTGGCATTTATCTCTAATCATAAAAAATAACCAATTACAAAGACATTTCTCTATGCACGTTTAGGATTCCATTAACACATTTTCTCTCTCTTATTCCACTTTCTTCCCCTCCTCTTTCTAAAGAATAGCATGAAAAACATACAATACATGACTTAAATTCTTAATCTACATGCTAAAAAAAAAATGACCAATTTACGTGAGACGAAGGAAGTACCATTTATGAAAATAATTTGTTAATGTAAAGAATAGATAAAAGTTAAAAAGATAAAAAAAAAAAAAAGGCTTGACCATAGTATATCCTCCCTAAATAATAGTAGTGTTGATGATCAAAATGTGTAGGCAACTGCCATGCAATTTTGTATAACTGGCGTGAAGCTGATTGCAGGTCCAACGACTATGGCTTCTGTTCGGTTCTAAACCAGACTAGACATTCAAAGAAGGAAAATTCAATGTTATCCTAAAACTATTGTTGACCATCGACGCTCAAGCCGATGAAACCAACATGGCATTTGTATATATGAAGCACGCTGGGATAGAGTTGTCAAACGGGCAGGGTGGCCCGCGGGCTGGCCCGACCTGGCCCCTTTCTAGCCCGGCCTGGCCCGGTTATGAACAGTAGAGGCCCGGAATTTTAGGGCTTAGGGCCTGGGCTTGGACCAGGCCAGAATTTCCGAGAAAAAAGCCCAGGTCAGGCCCAGCCCGAAAAGGCCAGGGGTTTGGCCCGGCCCGGGTCTGGCCCGAATCTGGCCCGTTTTTTTACTTTTCAAATTCAATTTTCCCCCCTTTCCCCCCAACGGATTTATTCCCCTTTTTTCCCCTAAATTCCACTTTTACCCCCCAACAGCAAAATAACGGCTAGTTTGGGGGGTATTTTGGTCCAACTTAATTTTTTCAACTCTTTTAAGGTTTTTACACTCTTACCCTCCCCAACAACTATAAACGGATAGTTTTTAGGGGTATTTTGGTCTTTTGTGAAGTTTCAAAAATTTATAAATTCACACCATTTCTCTCTAATTTTTCACACCAATCTTCTTACTCTCTCTTATATAAACATTCTACATTTCTACAAGCTTTGCTACTCTTGTTAATTACTACTCTTATTTACTAATTAGTACTCTTGCTAATTATTACTCTTGTTTACTAATTACTACTCTTGCTAAATTTTAATTACTAATCACTCCTCTTATTAATTTGTTACTCTCTAATTCTTTTGTCTAGTAATTAGTAATTAGTGAATTTTTATATTTATCAATTACTATTTTTTTTAATTACTAACTCTCTCCAATTTTGAATTACCCTCAGTGATTCATTTGTTACTCTTTAATTCTTTTAATTGTTATTTCTAATTACTAATTACTGCTCTTATACTTGTGTATTTAGTTACTCTTACTAATTTTATTTTACAATCTAGTAAATATGGCTGGATTACTGAAGAAACTGAAGCGTGGATCATCATCACGAAAAACATCATCATCATCATCACAAACACCACCACCAGCACGAGCGCCAGCACCACGGCCATCACAAACACCAATCCAAGCACCACCACAACCATTCGTTCCTGGACGAATGAGTACAGGCTGTATGATAGATACCCAAGCCAATTGGGAGTTCAATCAAAACATTCCAGATTTTGAATACACGCCTGATCAAGACCCCCCGCATTATAGTCAAGGACGCAGCTCGGTTGGCGAAGCTACTACTCCGTGGCATAAGCAATGCCTCCGATAATGAGCCAGAAGTCCAAAAGGGAAAAAAAAAAAAAGCCGAGTGTTGGAATCATTTTGATGAAGTTATGGTGGACGGCATCCGAAAAGCTCGATGTAAGTACTGTGCTAAATTATTTTCGTCTGGTAGTGGTAATGGACATCTTAACAGGCATTACCCTCAGTGTGCACCTCGACAAGGCCACGTCGAACCTACCCAAACGCAGTTATCTTTTGACGGTAAGTTATTTGTTTATAATCAGCGAGAGCAAAGAGACGGTCTCGCTGAATTTGTTATTCACGATGAACAAGCCTTTTCTTTTGCCGATAATGCTAAGCACTCTAGATATATGAACACATACGTTCAACCTTTGTACAAAAAGGTTCATAGAAACACAACTAGATCCGATGCACTCCGACAGTATAATGCTGCTAAAGCACGCCTGATCGATTATTTCGATAAATTTGACGGTAAAGTTAGTCTTACTTCTGATATTTGGCAATCTCCGTTTACTTTTGTTAGTTATACTTGTGTGACGGCCCATTGGATTGATGCAGATTGGATTATGCACAAGAGAATCATCGCTTTCGAGCTCTTTCCTTTTCCGCATGATGGAATGAACATTGCTAGTATTATATTAAAAGCATGTACCACGTTTAAATTAAAGGATAAGATTATGAGTATTAGTTTTGATAATGCTTCTAACAATACAGCTGCTGTTGATGCTTTACAGGAGAGCCTCAAACCTGTACTTTCTGGTAAATTATTTCATGTTCGTTGTGTTTGTCATATAATTAATTTAATTGTTCAAGATGGTTTAGCTGCTGCAGGAGATATTCTTGTCAAAATGAGGGGTATGACAGCGTATGTTAATAGTTCGAGTCCGAGAACACAACAATTTAAAACGTTGTGTGTTGAATATAATATGCCTCGCAGGAGAGCAGTTACAGATGTGGTCCACAGGTGGAACTCTACATACCATATGCTTTTACACATTCTGGCATACAGAGAAGTCTATACGCATTTTCTACTAACCTTGTTCCCAGCCGGCTTGCCAACTCAAGAGGAATGGCAGATGGCCACATACCTAGCTGAATTTTTGGAGGTATTTTACACGTCTACCAATTTATTGTCTGGTACGTACTATCCCACCTCTCCTCTCGCTGTAATAGAAATTCTCAAGATGGCTACAATGTTACAATGTTAACAAAATGGAGATATATAGGACCCTTTGAGGAAATAGTAAAAGTGATGGATAAAAAGTTTAATAAATATTGGAGTGAACTGCCTGTTATTTTTGCTGTGGCTACTTGTTTAGATCCTAGGTTAAAGTTGCATGGCGTGAACGTCTCGATACAAGAGATATCGATATTAATGTGCTACCCAGTAGAGGATACAACCGCACTCACAGCGAAAGTGAGCAAGACATTTGAGGAACTGTTCAACCTCTATCGTAATTCTGCTGACGTGCGCGGGCGAGCTTCATCATCGACTGCTGAGAGGTATTATGCGCCATACCTTAAGGGCTTTGAACATCTAGTAGCAAGACAACTACCAGGTGAAGGTACTTCTAATTCGGCAGGTTCGTCTACTTTTTTCTCTTTTAATGAGATTGGTGTATATTCAAATACTGATCATTATTCTGATTTATCAATGCAAGAACAGGTTAATTTTAATTTGTTAAATTTTTGGAAACAAAATCAAAACATGTATAAAACTTTATCCCAAATTGCACGGGATGTACTGCCAGTGCAAGCCTCCACGGTTGCTTCAGAGTCGGCATTTTCAGCGAGCGGGAGGGTTTTGGATGACAGGAGGAGTCGTCTTAACCCCGAGTCGCTCGAGCTATGTGTATGTTGGAAGGATTATCTTGATGCGAAATACCGCGAGCAAGATAAACCGATTGATGATAGGAAGAGCAGTGACTCGGATGTTGAAGTACTTCCGGATGATTAGGTAATTTCTTTTTATTTTCCTTCTCTTAAGTTTTAAGAATAAAATTTTTCACAAAATATAATTTTTTTCATATATATATAATAAGTTTTTACAAGCAAGATAGATATTTTTTCGTATATATAAAAAAATAGGTAACTTCGCCTGTTTGTTTACAAGCAGCCGGTCCCAAGCCCGGATAAAAGGAGGAGGGCCTATAAACACATTTATCTTCAATGTATATGATTTATAATGAAATAAAAGGATAAAGATTAGTTTCGTTAAATTGTGAATATTGGACATGCCTAGAATACAATTTGCTTAAATAATAATAACAAATTATCGTAATTAAAGCCTTTACCTTGAATAACAAGAAAATGCAAAAAAAATAAAAATAAAAAAATTTGGCCCGAGCCCGGCCCTAAATGTTGGGCCTAGGGCCTGGGCTTGGACTGGGCCCAGATATCGCCACATTCTGGCCCGACCCGGCCCGTTTGGCAACCCCTCTGGCCCGGCCCAGGCCCATTTTGCTGGAGGCCCGATGGGCTTGGGCTGGGCCGGCCCAAGCCCGGCCCATTTGACACCTCTATGCTGGGATTCACGTTATAGAAAATCAATATTCAGGAATGGATCCAGATAATCTAATCGGGGGGCCAAAAAGTTGTTTAAAAAAAATTAATGACTAGCATAAAAAAATTCAGAATGTGCAAGTTTAAATCAAACGTAATTTATTTAGTCGTATATGTTCATTATTTTATATTGATTGATTTAACTTGGTAAGGTTAGTTAACAACAATTTACTAATATTGTATGAAAGAAGCTTATATGCACTTGTATGTATATAAGTATTATTATTGTGATTATCAATTATACGAGGACAATAGTACTTGTATTAGTTAACATACTATAAGAGTTTAAACTAAAAAAAAAAAAATTAATCTTGATGTATTCATATTGTTTTTGTGATCTGGAGATGGAGTCTAGAAGAATGTTACGACGGCCAGTGTCACAAGAAGTTAAGAACACAACAAAATAAACATTAATATCTTAATGTTAATGTTACAATATAGTAAGTAATATTTTTGTAAATATTTTCAAATAAATTTTCAGCACTTGAGGAACTAAACCTCAATATCAAGAGTAAAAGATAACGTATCAGATTTCCTTGAACAATGAGATGGGGCCGGAAGAAACGTGGGATTGCTTTGGGAAGGTAATGCCGATAGAATGATTATTTTCCATTAGAGCCAAGAAAGACAAAGCTCTGATACTAAACTAAAACATGTGGCGGAAGCGAATAAAACATGAAAAATGTCCTTGAGTAAAAGCAAACTTAGAATCCATTAGGAAGAAACACCCACATTAACCTTAGAACTCAATTCATTTCTCCTAAAAATTCTAACACATGGGCCTATATATTGGCAAATGGAAAGAAATAATAAACTGGAATTAAAAGATATTATTCTAAGTTCCCGAATCATGTGAAACAGTTTGAAAACAGACTGGAACGCAATAGAAAGCAAAGAAATAGCACGTGTGCGCTAAGATCATATGATCCTGTTGTTTGAGATTAACAGCTCCACAATTTTAGTTGTGAGCCAAAATTGTGAATTCTTGTCCTATATCAATTATAAGGAAAATTACCACCGTAGGTATTGCCCAACTCGTCCTATTGTCATCTCCAACATCAACATTTATCAGCGATGAGAAAATAGCCACAAAAGCATCACTTTCTTCTTCGAAAGAGCTCTTCCAAATATCTCCATTACTATTGATATAATTTTCATTATTCTAGTCTTTTGGCCACTAAATCGTCACTAATAATCTTTCCAAAAAGTGAAGAACGTCATTTTCAGTTAAGAGGTGTGTGAAGTGACAAAGGTCTTGAGGAATAATCTCAAGGTCCCGAGTCTAACTCCCCGCACCAACGGGCCAAATATAAAATGCAGTTAAATAAATATTATTAAAAGGATTTGCGCTTAAAGCTTTATGGCTAAATGGTTTCTCGTCAATAGAAGGCCATAAATATGGGCCAAAAGGTTAGAACTGAGTTTTGTAGATTCTAAAAATCTTATAGTAGGATTACATTTAGCAAAACATCATCTTACCCCTATTAAAATGTGATCAATACATGGTGTTGGAATGATAAACTTCTTATGTAAAGACATTAATTAATCCTTAGACCCCTTATAAATGTGGGATATATGTATGTGTGTGTGGAATGTTAAACTTCTTATTTAAAGACATTAATTATTTTTTAGCCTATAAATGCGGGAATTGCGTGTGTGTTTTGTAGTAATTGTTTATTATTTATTACTAAATTCTGATATACAAATTCTTTAAACTTCCTCCTGTGCACATAATTCGATCACTTATTTTTCTTTTCTCGCATATTAAGGATTTAAGTCATATATCGTGTGTTTTCAATTCTACCCTTTGGAGAGAGGGTGTGAAGAAAGTGGGTTAGGAGAGAGAAAATGAGTTAGAGGAGTGTTAAATGTGGAGAGAAAAATAGAATAAAAAGTGTAAGAAAGTGGGTCTGGAAAGAGAAAATGCATTGGTGGAGAGTTAAATGTAGGGCTGTATACGAACCGAGTTCGAGCCGAACATGAGTGTGTTCGAGCTCGGTTCGTTTAAGTTTTTACATGTTCGAGCTCGGCTCGTGTTCGTTAAGAGCCAAAATTTTGATGTTCGAGCTCGGCTCGTGTTCGTGATGGTGAGACTCGGGCTCGGCTCGCTCAACTCGTTTAACATTATACGAGCCGAACTCGAGTTCGAAAATTCAGGCTCGTATTCATGTTCAAGTTCCATTCAAATCCCTAAATTTACTCATAATTCTCAAATCATTCAAACAATCAAACTATTATTAATAAAAAACTATACATAGAAGATCCAAGAAAGAATGCAGAATCAAAAACACAAAAAATAAATCTTATCGATTGGCGATCAAGATATAGACAACGGTCAACGAGTTGATGCATTCGAGGTTGCCCTTAGCTTTGAAGAGGCGATGGCTTTGCAGATCTGAAACTTCGTTTTGCGGCTTTGTAACTTTGCAAGTTGAATCCGGCGCCGCAAGTTGAATCCGGCGACGGAGAGATGACGCGGCGAAGACAGGCGATCGACGTGACGGAGATGGACGGTTGAATCCGGCCGCAAGTTGAATCCGTCTGTGAAGAGAGCGATAGAGAGGGAGGGATGGACATGCCATGTGCGATATGCGTCTGTGTGTGTCGTGTGTGCCGGCGAGGTACAGGACAGAGAGAGTGCGGCTGGAGTGTGGTTTCTGAATTGTGATATTAGGTTTAGGTTAGTTTCACTTTATATAGTTAGGGTTTTTAAGTTTTGGGCTTCTTGGATTGGATTATCTAGGTTGGGCTTTATGTTTATAAGTGGGCTTGGGGTTTTGGGCTGACTTAAAGGCTTGGCCTATAACTTTAAATTTGAATTTATGTGATTTATATAAATGTTAATTTTGTAAATATGTTATAATTAATTTATTGTTTATACGAGCTGTTCCCGAACACGTTTGTGAACATTTTAGAGTGTTCATGTTCGGCTCGTTTATTAAACGAGCTCTAAAAACTTGTTCATGTTCTGTTCGTATATTAGACGAACGAACATGAACGAGTTTATGGCGAACGAACCACGAGCCGTTCGTGAACAGCTCGGTTCATTTACAGCCCTAGTTAAATGTAGAGAGAGAAATATAATAAAAAGGTATAAAAATGATAAATATATAAAAATACGTACAGAATATTTCTTGATTTGGAAAAAATGATCAATTTTTATGGAGCGGTCTAAAAAAGAAATATGATCAATTTTTGTTGGATGGAGGGAGTATGATACAATCCAACCCACCTAAATGCACTAGGGAATGACCTGTAAACCTAAAATCATGCTGGTAGACCTTTTCCTACGAGAGCAAATGTAGAGAGCATATCCATCGCATCCAGCACCCCATGGTTCTAATTTTGACACCCAACACCTCATACTTCATAACTTTTGGTGTCCAACTTTAATTGACGGTTAAGCCGGACTTTGACCAGTGACCACGCGTCTATTATTTTTTTAGGGCAAAATTGTTACTTCGCATATTTAACTGACATGATTTTCATGTCAGCTCCACATCGCACCAACATTACATATCACAAACCCTCCATGACATTCCCTTCAACAACCACCCATTCTCTCTCATTTCCCTATAAGGCAGCCGCACGACCATCCCAATCCGACACCACCATATCCACAACCACAATCCCCTATCACCTATCTCAACTCTCAAGGTCACTGTGAAATTTCATGGCCCACCGCACCCGTGACCAGCATCAGCTACTACACCATTGACCCACGACCTAAATTAGTCATCGCACCACCAACCAATCCCACAATCACCACTGCACTCACAAGGCTGCACCAACCACCGCACCACCGACTTTTAACATAGACCATCGCATTACTCTCAGTCAACACCCGGTTTAAAAAAGTAACCTGACTTACTTAAAGATCTTTAAATTAAAAAAAAAAAGATTCCTCATTTGGGATGACAGTAGTGGAGAATGGGTGGGTCACAGTGGAGGGCAGATCGACACCAACAATGGTGTCCATGGGTGCAAAGAATGGGACTGGATGGGTATTAGGGGGAGAAGGAAAGGGGAGGTGGTAACAGCAGTGACTGGGGGTGATGGTGGTGACGGTCGCGGCCAGGGATGGGGGTGGGTTAGGAGGTGGCAATTGGAGGGCAGATTAGCACCGATGATAGAGGCCACAAGGATAGGAATGAGAGTAGGTAGTTATCTGGGGAGGGGGGAGGGGGGAGGTGGTAGTAGCAGTGGTTTGGGGGTAGGAGTGGTGATAGTGGCGACCGCGGTTGAAAGTGCATGATAAGCTTAGGATATTTTTATGACGTTTATAAAAGTTTAGTGAATTTTTTGGAAGCTTTTAAGGTATAAAAATGATATAAAACTAGCAAATAGCCAGAGGTGGAAGAAGAGGAATATAGCAGAAATGAGAATAATTCTTCAATAACTTCACGACACGAAAGAGAGAGGGGGTGAGAAAATGATGTGAAGCTGAGATGGATTTTTACGAACAAAGAGAATTTTGCCTTTAAAAGGGCGATACACTTGTGATCAAAGATCATTTTGACCGTCACTTAATGCTAAAAATTAAAAATTTTAAAATTTTAATACTGAGTGCCAAAATTAGAACCGTGTACAATTGACCCCAAGCATAAGTTTTGCCAAAATTTCTTCCGTGCATAAACACGGGTTGTCTTTGTTCTTGTTCAGTGGCGTACGTGGGGAATGGGGACAGTTGACTTTGTAAAACTGCTTCAAAAGTACAGCTTTAAAAGCCTCTCTGGGCAAATTTTGGAAATCCAACCGCTCACTTTCGTAATGGGGTCTAGATGATTTTTGAGCTAACACACTAAAACAAGCAAACCCACAACTCCCATCTGCCTCCTTCCCTCCCTCTCTCTCACCCATTCAAACTCCAACCACTGTATCTTCGTCCATGTAATCCAATCTGTCTCTCTTCCCCACCAGTCTTTTCATACAAAAAAAAAATATTTGCCACAGCCAAGTTAACAATCTCATGGCCACTAAAGGTGATGGTTGTGACTACTAAAGTGTTTCAAACGATTATATTTAGTGTTGCTAATGTTTCATCAAATTAAAATTGCCATTGATGATATCCAACCAACATTTTACAGTTTTATGACAAGGTTGATATAATACTTTTCTTGGGTATTATTCTATCCATTGTTGACCTCTTTCTCCAATTCACACATCGATCCTTCATTTAACTCTGTCACCCCCTTCATCCTTCAACTGTTCTGTCTCTCTCTGTGTGTGAATGGAACAGTAGTTCGGTGGCCATTAAGGGCACCTGACAAGGCTAAGCTCTCCCTTATCGCTTCTTGTCACCCATTTTAAGGTACCATTAAGACCTCCCCAGATACCCAAAAACTTGCTGTACCCAACATCATTCACTGTTCCCACGTAGTCCTCAAGAACTCGACCATACATAGCTGCATGCACGCCTCCCCTGGTCAAAAATATTTGTCATTCTTGAATCCAAAATGGCTCAAAAATCCTTCTCTTCTGCTAGTTATGAGCCTCTTTCAATCTTGAAAACGCGTTCTCTTAAACTTCATCTTCCCTTCTGATCAAACTGCTCTCTGAGAGCTCTCTTCACCTGCAGCGAAAAAATGGCAACACTCGTGAGACGACTCTTGCCAGTTGTTGTACTCGTCTTGATTGGATGCTTGTGTGGGCGTGTGGTCTCCAGTGACTATGAAATTCTTCTGGAGGTGAAAAGATCATTTGTTGAAGACCCAGAAAATGTTTTGCAAGACTGGTCTGAAAACAACCCACGGTTCTGTACATGGAGGGGTGTTTCCTGCGGGAGAGAACCGGGTGATGGCTCACTCCGAGTGGTGAGTCTGAACCTGTCTGACTCGTCACTCAGTGGGTCGGTTTCACCCTCTCTCGGGAAGTTACAAAACCTGCTCCAACTCGATCTTTCTTCTAATCAACTCTCCGGTCCCATTCCACCTAATATCTCTAACCTTTCTTCCTTGGTGTCTTTGCTCCTCTATTCTAACCAGCTCACTCGTCCCATTCCGAGTCAGCTCGGCTCGCTAACCAGCCTCCAAGTTCTGAGAATCGGTGACAATTATCTCACTGGCCATATTCCAGCCTCATTTGGTAATCTTGCCAACTTGGTTGCTCTTGGTTTAGCCTCATGCAATCTCAGTGGTCAAATACCTCCAGAACTTGGACGACTCAAGTCACTTCAGAATCTCATTCTGCAGCAAAACCAGCTCACGGGTCCCATTCCGGCAGAGCTGGGGAACTGTTCAAGCCTTGTTCAGTTCACTGCTGCTGTCAACAATTTGAATGGTTCAATCCCAGCGGAACTGGGTCGTCTTCAGAATCTCAAACTGCTAAACCTTGCAAACAATACTCTATCCGGGGTGATCCCGAGTCAACTCGGAGAACTGAGCCAAATTGGTTACCTGAATGTTCTTGGCAATCAACTTGAAGGGCAAATCCCAAAGTCACTAACTAAGTTGGGTAATCTTTATAATCTCGATTTGTCAGCAAACAAGCTCACTGGTGAAATTCCAGGAGAGTTGGGAAACATGGGTCAGCTGGTTTACTTAGTGCTGTCAAACAATAGTCTCTCTGGTGCCGTACCAAGAAGCATATGCTCTAATGCCACCAGCTTGGAACACTTGATGCTGGCGCAGAATCAACTTTCTGGGGGAATTCCAGAGGAGTTGAGGGAATGCCGAGTGCTAAAACAGCTGGACTTGTCAAATAATACCCTCAATGGATCGATGCCGGTGGAGCTTTTCGAGTTGGTTGAATTGACCGATCTCTTGCTCAACAACAACACACTGGTTGGTTCCATTCCTCCATTGATAGCAAACCTCACGAATTTGCAGACACTGGCTCTGTTTCAAAACAATCTGGAGGGGAATTTGCCAAGTGAGATTGGAATGCTTGGGAAGCTTGAGACGCTGTTTATTTATGATACCCAACTGTCAGGAGAAATCCCAATGGAGATAGGCAACTGTTCTAGCTCGCAAATGATCGACCTCTTTGGAAATCATTTCACTGGCCAAATTCCCGTTACAATTGGAAGGCTGAAGGAACTGAATTTCCTTGACCTCAGACAGAATGATCTCTTGGGCGAAATTCCTGCCACTTTGGGCAACTGTCATCAACTGAAAACACTGGACTTGGCAGACAATCGTCTCTCGGGTGGGATTCCCGCAACTTTTGGCTATCTCGCAGCTCTGGAACAGTTCATGCTATACAACAATTCTCTTGAAGGTAATATTCCCATTGAACTAACCAATATTGCGAACTTGACGAGAATAAACCTTTCAAACAACAGATTAAATGGTAGTATCGCTCCATTGTGTAGTTCGCATTCTTTCCTTTCGTTCGATGTCACGAATAATGCCTTTGACCATGAGATTCCTCCCCAGTTGGGTAATTCGCTTTTGCTTGAAAGACTTAGACTAGGGAACAACCAATTCACTGGAAAAATCCCTTGGACACTGGGAGAAATCCGTGAACTATCACTGTTAGATCTTTCGGGCAATGCACTCACTGGATCGATACCTCCTCAGCTCTCCCTCTGCAAGCAACTAACCCATATTGACCTAAATAATAATCTGCTATCGGGGCAAATTCCCTTTTGGCTGGGAAGTTTGCCACTCTTAGGAGAGCTCAAGCTCTCATCGAATCTGCTTACCGGACCTCTCCCTCGAGAACTATTCAATTGCAGTGATCTGTTGGTACTTTCTCTCAAAGGAAATTCACTAAATGGAACACTCCCTCTTGAAATTGGACATCTTGCATCCATCAATGTCCTCAATTTTGATCAAAACCAATTTTCTGGACCCATCCCTCTAGCCATAGGTAAATTGAGCAAGCTGTATGAACTCCGACTATCCAGAAACAGGTTTAGTGGTGAAATACCTGTTGAGCTTGGTCAGCTCCGAAATCTCCAAAGCATTCTGGACCTCAGTTACAACAACCTGACAGGAAACATCCCAGCTTTCCTCGGAACACTTGACAAACTCGAAGCACTGGATTTATCCCACAATCAATTTGTTGGGGAAGTCCCTCGGCAAATTAATGAGATGAGCAGCTTGGGCCAGCTGAATCTCTCTTACAACAGTCTCGAAGGTGAATTGGGCAAGCAGTATTCACACTGGCCAGCAGATGCATTTGTTGGAAATTTGCATCTTTGTGGAAGTCCTCTTAATCATTGCAACGACTTCAAATCAGGCGATCGACAATCAAGGCTAAGCCAATCATTGGTGGTGGTAATTTCAGCGGTATCAACTACTGTTGCAATTGTCTTAATGTTACTCGGAGCTGCCCTCTTTTTCAAACAAAAGCGAGCATCCATGAGAAGAGCCAGTGAGGTGAAATGTGCCTACTCATCCAGTTCTTCCCAACCACAACAACGGAGATCACTCTTTTACTATGGTGCACCCAAGCAACAGTTCCGGTGGGAAGATATCATGGAAGCCACAAACAATCTGAGCGAAGATTTCATAATCGGATCAGGAGGATCAGGAACCATCTACAAAGCCGAAATGATCTCTGGTGAAACGGTAGCAGTCAAGAAGATACGGAAGAAAGATGATCTCTTGATGGATAAAAGCTTTGCAAGAGAAATCAAGACTCTGGGAAGGATAAGGCACAGACATCTAGTGAAGTTACTGGGGTACTGCAGCAACAAAGGAGCAGGGCCAAACCTGTTGATATATGAATACATGGAGAATGGAAGTGTGTGGGATTGGTTGCACGAGAAACCAGTGAATATGAAGAAGAAAAAGAACCTTGACTGGGAAGCAAGATTAAAGATCGCTGTCGGGGTAGCGCAGGGAGTGGAGTACCTCCATCATGACTGTATGCCAAAGATCATTCATAGGGACATTAAATCTAGTAATGTGCTACTAGACTCTAATATGGCAGCACACTTGGGAGACTTTGGGCTGGCGAAAGCACTCACTGAGAATTACGACTCCTTAACTACCGAATCCAACTCATGGTTTGCAGGGTCTTATGGGTACATCGCTCCAGGTATGTAAACTGACCTTCACTTTCGGATTACCACAACACATTCGGCACATTTTAGTTCTAACAAAGATTGGGTCTTTTTTCAGAATATGCTTATTCTTTGAAGGCAACAGAGAAGAGTGATGTTTATAGCATGGGGATCGTGCTCATTGAACTAGTGAGCGGTAGGATGCCAACAGATGGGAGTTTTGGCGAAGATGTGGACATGGTGAGGTGGGCCGAGTCTCGTATTGAAATGCAAGGATCTGCACCCGATGAGCTTATAGATCCTCTGCTAAAACCACTGCTGCCAAATGAAGAAAGTGCAGCATTCCAAGTGCTTGAAATAGCACTAAGATGCACAAAAACTGCACCAATGGAGAGGCCATCTTCCCGGCAAGTGTGTGATCTCCTCCTCCATGTTTTCAATGATAGGATGCTCCATACTGAGAAGATGAGTCCAGATCCTTATACATATTGAAGGAAATCAGACTAGCTTTTGAAGGTCAAAGGAGAGTATCGACAGTTGAATAAAGAGCGTGCCTATTCGACATAATCTGGTTTGTAGATACAGGGCCTACATTGATCTCGACATTGCAGCTCTGACTAGCAGCACAATCCCCATGATGCCTTGTCTTATACTAGCAAATTTGATACTCTTCTGCTAGTGCTATAGAAATACTGCTCTATGATAACTGTATAGTAACGTTGAGAATAGTTGCTTTGGCACATATCAAATTCAATCGATTCTTAACAATCAGAAGTGAACATGAAGGAAAATGCACCAATTTGCATCAGAGTATCTGGTCTCACCTTATCTGTCACCCTCTCCAAGCACTATATCATAAGAGAAATTCGGCGCTGGCTCTAACCATTTCTTTTCCTGCCGGGCCATGCATGGATTTCCTCAGCACCCAGCTGAAAATGCTGAAGTATCATTTTATTTTATTTTCAGTTAAGAATGCCATAGAAACATCGCCAAAGAGGAGAGGGAATAAAGGGAAGCTAGTCCCGTTGCTAATAATATTTAGTGCATCCAAGATTTGCCAAAATGGTAACAATAGATACGGTAATAATCCCTCACACATGATTGCTTTGCAGAAATCCGTGTTTGATAGCTGCATTTTTTGAAATTCACGTCTTTGGTAACTACAACAGTTGCACAAAACCGAAGGAAAGCGTCTGTACCTCAATTTCCACTTCAAGTCGACAAGAGAATTGCAACTTCTTGCAAATATTTGGTCACCCCAGTGCTAGGACACTCATCAGTAATTGAAACATCTTCCTCAAGTTTACAGCCACTATTGCAGCCCCATCGGTGAAGCCACTTTACAGTGCTACCAGTGGTCTTATGCCACTTGCTCAAGCGCTCGATATGTACTTAAGGTAATGTCTGGCTTCAGTGCGAAGGCCAAATAATCCCTACAAGGTATATTAGACGCAAGAATGTAGAAGTTTTGTTATCGCCTGATACAATTACTTCTTGTCCGCCATCAAAAGTTGGTCTCTCAGCTATCCAAAACAAACTTGTCAAAGCCTAGAGGCTTCGCCAGTAATAGTATTACAAATAGTTTGCAGCTTAAAGAAATCACAATTATTCCGATTATTGAGGAAGCCCTGAAGTGGCCAAATTCACAGCTTGGGTACATCTCAAAGCTTATATGCAGTAAAACCCAGCATACAACAGAAAGTAACAGCACTACAAACAGCGAATAACAATAACTTTAAAGCATGCGTCTACCACCCATAGCAAAAAGCTGGAAAGGCAACCAATTCGTCCAGGAACTGAACAAGACGACTAAATGCTTTAATCCACGCCACCCAAAAGCTAATCCTCATCTTCATCTGCAAAAGAAAGTTCCGATGCATTTATTGTGGGGGGCACCAAATAACACTAACACACAAAATTAGCAGCCCATTTGTCTGTATAAGACCTAGATTGTCTGATTTATAAAAATCGGAAAAGGAAACTGCATGAGTTCTCCTCATTACCACTAATTAGTAAAAGTGAACAATCCCACACAACGCACATGTCACGGAAGGACAAACATGGAGATCTGTGATGAAAGCACACCACAAGCTGAAAAGAACGAAATTATATTGACCACAGATTGCATGGCGCCACGAGAACAGTTAGAATTACTACTATAGACCCCAAAAGACTTGAAAGACACTCAAGAACCTCCTAGAATTTTACCTAATTACTTCTTCCCTCCATAAATAAGTGAGCTCCTTTCCATTTTGGGATGGCTCAAAATAAGTGATCTCGTTCCTGATTAGGCAATACTTTATCATCAACCACCCTTTTTGTTTTCTTCTTCTCTTTCTCCTCCCTCCTTTTAATTTGGAGCCACCTTTCTTTCTCCCTACTCTCCTTCACTACCAAGTACCACCACCAACTCCCCACCAGTAAAATTTACTCAAAGTTCCTAAACTCTTTCCCAACAAAAAAAGGAGATCTGAAATTTAAATGAGTCAAACTCAAGATAGGGACAAGGCAAAAGCCATCTGAACACTTTGGAGCTCAGGCAAAAACATGGCAAAAAGAGATGGATAAACTCATGGCGAAGTGATAGGGGACAAACCTTTAGAGCTAGAGCGTATTCTTGGAAGTGGAAGAAACAGAGAAAAAAAGCGTGTGCGGCTGTTGAAGCTTAAATCAATCAGGGGTGCTTTAAACCCTTAATCAGGAACTCTAGGAGTTCTATCCATGCCTTAAACTCGACGAAGTCGAGTTCCTTCAAGACGGGGAGAATTGATTGGGCAGGTTTTCTAAGCAAGGTTATTTTGGTCATACTAGCATACTTAGGGCAGATGAGATGCTTCTAAGCCCTTTTGTTATTAGGTTTAGTCATTAGTAGTTACTCTATTCTCAAAGTCCTTTTGTTATTAAGTTCTATTTTTAGTTTGGCCTAATCTCAAACTGTACCCTCAAGTTGACTCCCAGTACAGCTTTAGTACCCAAGTTTGAAGGTGTGCCAAAGAAGTACCCAACTTTGAAAAAGCGTACCAAATCAGTACCTCGACTGACAAACGACGGATGCCGTTAAAAAGTCCGAGGGGTAGGACCGTCAATAACAGAAAAATAGATCTAAAAAACACGCTGATTTTCAAATAAGTACCTAACTTTGAAAAAGCGTACCAAATCAGTACCTCGATTTTTTGTCTTCCTTAATTTAATCAAAACACAAACAGAAAAATACATTAAAAATTATTGAGAATTTTTCAACAATTTTTCTCTTCCTTAATTTAATCCTTCTTTCACTCTCTCTAAAAAAACTCTCTGTAGAAAAAACTCCCCTCCCCCAAAATCTTCTAGAAAAACTCTTCTCTAGTAGTTGGGTTGTGGCGACGGCGGTAGTTGGGTTGAGGGGCGGTGGTAAATTGGCAGTGGTTAGGCGATTGGTGGCTTTCTGTGGCCGTGGGTTTGCCGACCACCAAGCGGCCGACATTTGTAGTGCAGGGCTGGTTGCGAGTATGGTGGCTTGTGACAACGATCGGTGGGTGGCTGTCGGCGACCGTGGGGTGGCCCAATTTCAAGATCGGCAACGGATCTGGTGTGGGATTGGTTGCGGCGTATGGTGCGTTGCTTTGACGGGCAGTGGATGGCTTTTGGCGGCGGTGTCTGGCCGTTAGTTGTTTGGCCGGTAATGGTGGCCGGCGGTGGTGTTAACCGGTTATGGTGGGTTGCAGCGGGCGGTTGGTGGCTGTTGTTTGGACGGTTGGTGGACGGCGGTGGTGTTGACCAACACACCGAATAAGACAGCAGCTGGTGAAATCGGGATCAAGAAAGTCAAGATCGGTGCGGATTCCGGTGCAGACGGTCTCCCACATGTCGGTGGTGAGGCGAGTGGAGCGGATTAGGTCGAAGGCGAGCTTCTTGGACACGGCAGAAGGCAGGGAGGCAACGATTCCTCGACGGCAAATTTGGCGATGACGGAGATGTCAAGACCGACAGCTAATTGCTGGAGGTTTTGGAGGAGCGCGTCGTTGCAGTGGAGCGGTGGTGTTGACCAACCAACCGAATGATTGGTCGGCGTTGGTGGGGGCCGGTTATGGTGGCTTGTGGCGGGCGGTTGGTGGCATTTGGAAGAGCCTGAGAGTTTGTTGGGCTGAGTGGTTGGTTGGTGGCTGTTGGAAGAGTCTGAGAGTTTGTTGTCGACATTGTCGCCGGTGTTGCCAGATGGTGTCGCCGGAGGGTGATGCCGGCATTGGTGGAAGGTAATGTGTGACGTGAGAGCAGCCTAGCTGCCACGTTTATTCCTGCTTTAACGGTTGTCCAATGTGAACTGTTTTTTGTACCACATGCTTTATAGCCGAAAGAAAGAGAGAGAGAGAGAGAGAGAGGGAGAGTTTGGGACTAATGGGGTGTAGAGAGAAGATTTTTTTCGGATTGAAGAGTTTTTTTCCACAGAGGAGTTTTTTTAGAGATAGAGTGAGATTTTTTTTAAGGATTAAATTTAGGAAGTGAAATTGTTGAAAAATTCTCAATAATTTTTTTATGTATTTTTCTATTTTTGTTTTGATTAAATTAAGGAAGACAAAAAATCGAGGTACTAATTTGGTACGCTTTTTCAAAGTTAGGTACTTCTTTGAAAATTGGCGTGTTTTTTAGATCTATTTTTCTGTTATTGACGATCCTGCCCCTCGGGCTTTTTAACGGCATCCGTCGTCCGTCAGCCGAGATACTGATTTGGTACGCTTTTTCAAAGTTGGGTGTACTTATTTGGCACACCTTCAACTTGGGTACTAAAGCTGAACTGGGGGTAAACTCGAGGGTACAGTTTTAGGATTAAGCCTTTTAATTTTAGTAATCTGGAAGGTTCTGGAATATATGAATCCTTTACTTAGTAGAAAAGGTCTCTTTTGATTTCTCTATATAAGCAAGCATCGTAGGAACCATTAAGGACCAGTTCATGCCACCATTTTCACAAGCCAGCTACCACTTTTCCGCCAATGGTAACATTGATTGATTCTCCTCTAAGTGAGACTCCTATAAGGCCTTAGTGATACTCCAAGAAGGCCTTGGTGAGGTTCCAAGGTTTTCCTATCCTTTATCATTTTCTTTTCTTATTTTGTTTCCTATTAACTAACTATATCACAAGAAAATACCATTCAGGGGTATTGTTCACAGCACCCTAAACAATCCCAAATTTAAACCCCCTTTGTTGTTCCTCCTAATACTAGCTTCTCAATTCAAAATCCTATTAACCTCTTTGTTATTTTCTTGATCATAGAACAGCCCTAAATAGCCCTTGTTAAGGTCAGTCCTACATCACAAAACACGACGAGAACACGGCACATGCTACCGCCTAGGCAGTCTAGGCAAGCAATTAGGCAATCGGACAACAAGGTAGGCAATGGGGTGGTCAACTGGGTAGCAGGGCGGTCGACCAGGTGGCAACAAAGTGATCGACTAGTGGATAATGCATATGGAATCTATAAGCAGCCGATCTGTAAGGGAGTTGATGTTTGGATGGTGATTGAAGTGGTTACAACGGCGATGGTTTGGAGCTGCTAATCACAGGTCTATCACTTTTCTCTGGTGATGGTGAGCTGTTCATAATTGAACAGATTTGAGAACTTGCAAGACTTAAGTAGGAAAGATTTCTTTAGTTTTGTTACTGAATCTGCAGTTAAATTTCTACCCTAAGTGGAGCAAAATACCAAGATTGGAGTTTGAAGATCAAACAGCGTCGCGTTTTTGGCATGGTTGGTTATCTGTTTCCTGTTGGTAAATCGACTGAGAAAGAGAGAGAGAATCGAGAGGTCAGGACAAGGACACAAGGTGGGGCCATGGGTAGAATGGTAGAGTGAAATAAATTTGACCATTTCTTAAACTTGGTGCACGATCAAAGCACTCACTATATAGAGACAGAGGGAATAACATAGTAACCTACTAGGATTTTGATTAGACTAAAAAGACCCTAAATTAAAACAAGGAGATAAATACTCCTAAAGCTAAAATCTGGAAATTACCCAGAAAGTAAAAAAAACACAAGAACATAGAATCTTCCATATTTTTCTCATCCCCGTCATTCTTTCCCACTTGAAAAGAACTCCACCGAAAGTTGATAGGCAAGATCTGAAGACTTCGATGCCATATGAAAAGATTTCTGATATATCAGATGCCGCAAATGTCTAAAAGTTTTATCATCCACGAATTTACCATCTTGTAACTCCATGGTTTTATTCTTCAACTTAATGATGAAATCTAAAATGTAGAGATTCTGACAAGTAAAACACGTCTCAATCCAAAGTCATTGTTCTCACTGCAATCCTCAATTACAATAGAGATACCTAATTGTATAACTTTGCAGGATTAACATTAGGATCTTTCAGCAAAATATGAGATTCTGCATTATCAGCTTCAAAATTTTCTACCATAGCTAAATTCCAAGCACCATCTCTTTGCCGCCGTATTTTTTCAGATGCCTTCAAGAGCCGTGCAGCTTTCTTACTACTTGTATTAAAGAATTTGCTACCTGCCTTAGTAACATCAGTTGTTAATGCACACAATTGAAGAACGATTGTTAACATTCCTTCGTCTTCTAATCACCTACATTCTCACGGACATCATGATCTAACTTTTCATGTGCCTGAAATTTTACCTCAACAGAATTCTCAACTTCCTTCATTGTCTTCATGGCAAGTTTCCTTTTCCACAGCAAAGCAACTTTTGCAACAATATATTTCTAGTGGAAATGTTGACTCCTCAACAAGAATCTTTGCTTCTATTTGTGTGTGGTATCCTTCAGTAAATCTTTGGGTTCTTTGGGCGATTACATATGTATAAACAATTGCGTCATGTGAATCAATACGAAATTCACATTGCTTATCCCAGCAAGCTTGTAGTTGACACCACAAACTCCATTCTACGCCACTAGATTATGACCAAAACATCCTTTTTCTTTTAGGATATAATATATTCTAGACACTCATCGAGATTATATATCCAATCGAGGAATCGCCAAAATCATGAAAGCATGGTGAAGCAAAGTTGCCATAATACTTGCAACATGCGGACAGTTGAATTGATCCATACTTCGCGCCTATTTACCCATTACATTCTTCATGCCGAGATTTAAAATTTGCAGTGTTTTTCGGTATTTAGCTTGGGATGCAGCAGGTTATCACCACCACAGTAAGATATTATCCAGCCAGCTTTGATGCCACTTCACGCAGGATGAAAGCGGGTACACAACATAGGACGAGGCTCGATAGTACCACAGTTGGACAGTGATAATGATCTTGAATCCACATAATCCTTGATGAAAGCATACAAGTAACAATTTCTACAAGTTAAAGGGATTTTATTGATCCAAGCAGTGCAATTAGGATTACCTTTTAAAGGCCCAAAAAGACTTGAAAAACAATCCC